>CAJNDS010000035.1:159848-249188 GCA_905221605.1 Symbiodinium natans
GGTTCCAGTCTGTGCAATCTGAACGTTCACGCAATGAGGAGATCCAGAGCCTTCATAGTGTAAAAGAAACGACTTCACCGAGTCGTCTGGCAAACCCACGCAGCACATGAGATCTGCTTTGTATAGCTGATGCGCAGAACGATATGATCTGCACTTGGCTTTCATCGCAGCAATATTTTCCGCAAGCTGTGAATTCTTCAGGGACGCTGTAATACAATTTCGTGAAATAGGCGCCATGTGCCATAGAGCGCATGGAATGCAGTTGCCAGGCACAGTGAGTATTTCTGGCACTTCCACCTGCACAGTTTGCGAGGCTTTCTGAGATGCTAGCGTGATGAAGTGATGCAGCTTCTTCTCGAGGATTTTGACTTGAAAACAAGTTTTCTCTTTGATGGCCTCCTCACACAATTTAATGTACTTCTCAACGTCCTCGATATGTCTTGTCGAAACTCTGACACCATCAAAATGCAAGGAAAGATGAGCCGGCGGACTCGGAGCTGCAAGAATGTGTTCCGTCCAGGCATGCAAAATACGATTCTCTACAGTCTGCCACATCAGTGCAAATATAGTTGCTTCAGGAAACAGTTTGGCTTTGTTGTCCTTTAAGTTCATGTAGTCGTCGTAGAATAGATTACACGCCATCCATCTCAGGTAGATAGACAACTTCCGCAAGCTGAGTATGTTGGCGTTCTGTTGCAAGGCTTCTGGCACGCTTCCACCATGAAGAACTTCATTGATGATTTTCTTCCCCTGAACAATAGATGTTCCCAGGCTAGCAATGAAATCTGATCGATTCTGGGCGAGCTGTTCTAAGAGCGTTGCCAGCTCCGCGGGCATGCTTGGCTGTGGCTGGATCTTGGCTACTATTTGCTGTAACAAAGTCAGACTGCAATTCTGAATGTCGAGGTCAGTCGTGTGTCCACTCAAAACATGTAGCTGCAGTCTCCGAGACATAGACTGCGCGCTGCCGCTTGCAGCATATCGACGACTCTTGACACTGTAGTCTGCCTCCTTGCTGTAAAAATATTTGACCTGTCTGGCAACTGTAGCGGTCTCGCTACTGTCAATTGCCTCGGCTTGAATGCTGTTTTTGCCTGTTATTCTTTTTCCTGCGAGCGCGATGTCAATAGCTCTTTCGTGTGCCTCCAATTTTTTCTGCGCGTCTTCACAGCTCTTGGTAATGGCAACTGTTTTGTGTGGCTGTCTGCCTCTTTTGCGAGTGTCGCCCTTCACAGCTTTGACGGACTCTTTGTAGTGCTCCAGGAGAACATTAACATTAGCCTTTCGTTCTGGATGCGAGAATGCATACTGTCGGAGTCGCTGAAGATCATGCATCTCATCGAATATGAGACGCGGATCTACTATGTCTTGCGAACCACAGATCTCCTCCATTCTTCTCGCAAAAGATAGTCTCGGAATGAAAGTACCAGGCTTCGTTTTACCTGTTTTGCCTTTGTGTAAGGCTGGCCTCACAAGGTCATGCTTCTCCATCTCGTCCCACGCTTTGTCTCTCGACATGTTAGGAATGTTTCCAGAGAGTGTCATTCTGGAGAAAGTAAAGAAGCTCATGCAGTCCGAACCTGACTCCAACAACCTGACCATGAACAGCTCGCGAAGTTTGTGCCATTCATTTGCTTGATCTTGCAGATCTTGTTGACTCTGTTCCTCTGCAGCTAGCACCGCCTGGAGTCCGTCGTCTGGCTCATTCTGGCGATTTCGGATTGGAATGTTGCAAGCTTGCCTGATATGGTCCTCTGTCAAATACGAATCGCCACCATTGCAATATGCTTCTATTTCCTCGTAACACATCTCCTTTGTATATAACTCTTCGAAAGCCCACTGTAGTCTCAGACCGGCAACAGAAGCCTGCGACTGTGCTAGAAAATGCGCCAAGCTTGGATCCGCTGCGAAGATTCCATCCTTTTCATGGTCTGGATATTTCACCAAGAACTTTGGATGCACGAATCGTGCCTTTCCTTTCCAAACAAAGGCCCGCCTGAAAATGGAATGTAAGTTCTTCAGCGTGACACCTTGGAATGCAATCATTCGGTTCACTTCAAGTCGAGTCCAGCCGATCACTCTAAACATGCGCGTTGAATAGCCATACGGCTTACGGCCCATAATGCCGTCACCGGAAATAAACTTCTTATAGAGATCAGTCTGTATCTTCTTGTTGCCTTCGGGTGCTTCTTGACCGGTCAAGATGAAGCAATTCGCGAAGCTCTCGACTTGTTTGCGCAATTCTTCATCCAAAACCCAGATTCGAGGATCGAAGAATGCATGATTGTGCTTGTACATCTCTGACAGGTGCAAAGAATATAAGCTTTGGCCAACACCGCCTGGCGAGATTCCAATAAAGCATCGATCCACGTTGAGACCTCGCTTTGCTAGAGCTATGGCACACTGGAAGCACCTGAAGACATTGAGGTTGCACCAAAAGGTTTGCTCATAGAACTTTTTCAGTCTAGCTTCATTCGCAGCGCACACTGGATCTAAGAGAGAATGAGGTATGCGAACATAGCAATTGTTGGAAATGCCTTTGCGTACGGCTGTGATGGAACTCCTTGCGTCGGGAACATCGTACTGAAAGCATATATCATTGTAACACACCGCTGCTTGTCGCATGTCATCAGTCTCGCACCACTCCACAAGAAGAGCTATCATTCGAGTCGTCATCAACTCGCGTCGTAGAATGTTTGACAACTTCCAGCACTGATCGGCGAGTGTGATGTGCCACGCCTGATGTTTTTTTCTGTCGTCCGCCAGGTTGTACTCAGAACCTTCTGCATCGAGACGTACCTCGTCTGGCTGTGCTGCTGGCATTTCTCTCGCTGCTTTCTGACAGGCGTGAAAAAAACAGTCCTCATCTGGAAA
The DNA here is from genome assembly GCA_905221605.1 of Symbiodinium natans. NCBI lineage: Eukaryota > Dinophyceae > Suessiales > Symbiodiniaceae > Symbiodinium > Symbiodinium natans. Next base: position 162,723 of record CAJNDS010000035.1, read on the forward strand.
ATTTTGAGAATCAGCCATGATAGCCTTGGCGACAGACATAGCGTCTCGAGATACGTTTGTTTTCATCCTCTTGAAGATACCTTGTAGGATAATGAAGAATTTCCTGACTCTATTTAAGACAGCTTCGGGAGGAATGCCTTTGAATGCCAGGAATGATCCGTCGTCGTCATAGATGTAAAGAAATCCGTGTTCCACACGTACATGGCGCTCGCCTTCCACCATCCAAAAAATAGTTGCTGCGTCTGCAACCATGACGGTGCTGCCAACATTCCCCTCGGATATGTACGCAGCCACAATAAGAAGGCGCTGCAAGTCGGAGCTGGCAGTTGGAAATGCATTTGACATTTGAAGCAAAGCTTTTCTGGTTCTGAGAAGAATGACATCTGGTTTTCCTGCGAAATCTGGACGATATGTACTCAGTACATTCACAATTTCAATCTCAGACTTCATAAAGAAGTCCTTGAAATCTTGAGCATGACTCGCAGCACCCGCCATAAGTCTTCGCTTTTTCGCTGCAGCTGGAACTTCATTGTCCATGTCATCGAGAATGCACTCCAGATCACCTTCAAAATCACGTTCATCATTGCCTTGATCGCTACATCGTTCTTCTTGCACATGGAAGGATGCAGTCGCCGCTAATTCTGCATTCTGCAGCTCACAGTCGCCAGGCGAAGACATTGGTGCTATGGATTCATCGATAGTGGTTTTTTTTTCTATTTTTTTCCATCTCGATTTGTTTCTGTCGCGAAACGTCTGCGCGTCGGTGTTTCATGAACTCTTCAACTAGCTCGGTCATGTCGGGGACCACATCTACGTAGCCGTCGGGATCGTATACGGGATGCACACACACGACATACATTTCAGACACTGTGAGTCCGTAGTAAGTCTGGAGAATCCATTTATAGATATTAAGCTGCAGTCTGTAATGCTGGCCCTGGCAATCCTCAACGTTCTCCAGCGGTGCCCTCATCAGTTTCCCATAACCAGTATACTTCTTGGACAGCTTCTCGCTGCGTTTCCAGTCCACAAGCACAAACTCGGATCCATTGTTTTTTTTCAGCACTAGGTCGATAGATCCAGCCAAATCCTCCTCTGTGGCGTAAATACACCATTCAGTTCTATATGCCACCACATCCGCGATTTCGCCCACAAGATTAATAGCCATACTAAGCTCAGTAGCCATGCTGCCAGGCTGCACCTGAAAGCCATTGAATAAATGCTCCAGCATGGCATGCATCCAGGTTCCAGAATTGGCGGCCTCCTCTCCTTTCTGTTTCCAAAGATGAAGTATTTCATTGTCGTAGAGGACCAAGTGCTGCATGATATCTTCGAAGCCTTCGATACTGTCTCGGCTCTTGGCAAACAGAGTGCAAATCTCGATCACACTTGGATCCTCGCATTGTAGCGCACTCACTAGGTCTGCCTGATAAAAGAAATCCATACCCATCAGCATTTTTGCAATGCTTGAGAAATTGCAATCAGATGACACATATTCTGGTCTCGGCCAATTTGAGCCATTCTTCATAGCTCGCAGAGCAGAATCAGCGTCGAAGGGCGTAGAAAACTCATTGATGAGCGTCGTTACCTTTTTCGAACGAGTAAAGCCATAAACAAGTATCTTTATTAGACAAAGAGAACCACAATTCGGATGAAGTTACACTGCAGCTGACCAGATTGTCAGAGTAGAAGTACTTGTGCTCTGCAGCTTCAAATCGCAAAGCGCGATCTCTCTCGTGCGGGTTCTTGGCTGAAAGCTCAGTGCATGCTTCCAGGAAGAAGGTAGTCGCTGTGGCGTGATCTGCTGGAATCTGGAACGCTGGCTCTTGCGGCTGGATGCCCAGCGCCTGACCCACAATGACATCCAGCGGTGAGGTCCATACGCCTGCCAAAGCACCGCCGTCTGTTCTTTTTTCCTATTTAAACTATTGTTAGACGAAATTGTGATCTAGCCTTCTCCGAGAACTGTTCCAGCGTCCATATCTTGTGAAGAAGCCTGCGCATCGACGTGAGCAAACACGACGGACCGATAAGTTTTGGATTTGGGTTCTGAGTGAATTTATGATTCAATGCGAGGGGAGTAGCTCCGCCATAATAATCTCCAGGAAGTGATGATGATGTCGAGAATGTAATAGCCATTTCGTCTTGCAGACTTCCGTGCATGGATGCCTCATTGGCCTTGGTTTATGGGTGCGTTACAACTTAACCATTAGTACAAAGCATAAAGATATATTTAATTCCTGCAAGGCGCAAGTTCGAAGCTGTCCTCCGGAGCAGTCCAGTCTGACCGCACAGAGCGTATGTCAAATAAAGAATGCAGTCGGACAGGCTGAGGATGAAGCAACGTGGGCGTGCTCATGTGTCTGGAGCAGTTCTGTAAAGGATGACTCGGCAACAAAAACATCTGCGTATCTCCTTGAGTAGATTGCTGCAGAAAATTTAAAATCAGTGTTCTGACTTTGTCGACATAAAAGCATCCTCGCAGCGCAATCATCGGTCCACCTTCAAGAAGACATAGATATGCGTCATTTACTTTGCTGGATCCACCAGAATAATCGCCAATGCCTCGGAGATAGGAGTTGCAAGGCAATCCTTGCAGAGAAGTGCAGCCGATGCTTAGACCATCTGATTCTACCCAGATGGGGTCCCCCGTTAAAGGGCCAGGAAGAAGCTCGAATCTGCGGGCTTCGTGACCATACGCATACAAACAGCCGGCGTGCAGCTCCAACACCGATGGAAGGACGCACGCAGGCACATCCAGCATGGCTTCAAATGGTTCATGCGCGCCACGACGGTTGATGCGAAACGTGTGCTTGACGCTGGCACATGCATTTGTACAAAAAATTCCGAGATGCCCACTTTGTACGAGTTCGCGCCAGCGACAAACGTCTGTCAGTGGCTTTCTGCACATGCTGCATAGGCCACGCGACCTGCTCGAATGAATCTTCTCGATTGTCCATTGGCTGCGAAACCAGCGAACAAAAGCCTCCTCAGTTTGCGGCCATCCCAGATGAACATTATTCCAGGGAGGTAGCACGAGCTGTGTAGTGGTTGGAGACGTAACCGTCAGCCTTGCTAAACAATGAGGGGGAAGCCATGCCAGGTCGTCATTTTCACTAAAAATTAGATCATTCACTCGAACTTGGAAAGATGCACCTCGCGGCCTTGAGAATCCAAAGGACATCTCCAGGAAGGACCACAGACCATCCCAGCTTGGTCGAGGTACAAACGGAACGACGACAGCATGGTCTAGTCCGTGGTCACCAACCATAAGTAAGCAATAACACATTGCAGATGCAGGAACTGAAAAGCGTGGCACTGCCATGAACAGTAATGTTTTGATCTCATCTCCTGTAATAGCCGCTATAATCTCGAATCTTGTCATTGTATACGCAAACGCGTCTTCTATTACTTGGAAAGGAATCTCATTCGCGTGCAGTCGCATGATCGTGTTTAGACGATCGCACAAGCGATACAGTCTCATGAGGCGAGAACAAGAACTAGGCACGCAAATTTGAGGTGACTCGTCAAGTAAGGGGAAAAGGTTTGTACTTCCGCCCACATAGTCGCTGAGCTGCATCACACAATGCGGACACAGTCTGTCGGGATGAAGTCGCTGGTGATCTTCGCAAATCCACGCATGACAAAGCAGACACACGCGCCATCTCGGAGAAACCAGACTGTAGCTGCGCCGACAAATAGCACATCTGATCATTGCACTCCGGTCAATCGGTGACGGCACAGCTCTCACATCGATGGGAGAAGGAATCTGTCTGCAAAATATCCACATAAATACATGGGACAGCGGCCCAGCAGCAACAGCTTCAGAGCCTTGCAATGTTGCACTGGAGACACCGGCCTGATTGAGCGCAATAAAGAAATGGCGTTGATTCCAGCGAATAAAAAAACTATTTTGTTGGCCAGGATGAGGTTCATGGCGACTTGCAGACGGATGCAACACGGGCGGCGCATCACCCAAGCCAAAAGACCAAGCAATATTCTGTGAGCCGATATTGTCCACTCGACAATAGGAGCGTTTGCCTGTGTTGCTTTCTTGTACACCAATGTAGAGTCCGCAGGCTTCATTCGGAATCTGAACGCTAAAGCAAGCGAATCCCATCAATGGAGATTCTGATCGAAATCCCACCATGTAACTGCTTTGCTGTAAGAGAGGCGAACATGTTTCCGCCGTCCAGCACAAAACAGCATTGGTCGGAATTCTTTGAAATTGTGTTAGCTGTGCAACACTGATGCAAACATGTCTCGCCGATGTAAGGAGACGCGTCATGATGCGAAGAGTTGCTCCATCGCTTGGCTGCAGCCGATCAACATACACCGTGCGATCTGTCCAGTTGCTCTTCGCTCTGACAGCTGCCAGTAATGACTTGCAGGTTGCAGCTAGAGCACTTAAAAACTGCACGTCAAACAAAAAGCATGGCAGCTCGTCTAAGATCTCTTTGCAAGGTAATGCGTCGGAGGAGGACCCGCCAATGTAATCCGGATGAATTTCCGCTTGCAATCCGTCCTGGCCATGAAGTTGCGCATCACGCTCCTCATCTCTCGAATTTCCATTCAAACCTTCTCGCACATCGGCGACGTCCGATTGTGGACAAGAATTCAACACCAGAAGACTTTGTCTGATTCTGTACATAGTTTGTTCCCATGTCCGCTTGGAAACTCGAGTGTCAACAGGAGATAGCGTAGAAGTCTTCATGCCAGCTGGCCAATGTTCGCTGATGCTGAAAGCAACGCTTGTCCAGGCTCGCACGCGCTTCGCTGCGCGAAGGACGTCTGACAGCGAGTTGGCGTGAAGAATTCCGTTTGTGCGTCGTCGTCCCGGCAGCATGCAAGCAACTTGAACAAAAGGCGACACATGATTTGCTCTGAATATGGCACACTCAATGTAATAGTTCCACGTGCGAGCATCTATGCTGATGTCAAAAGGATCTGGCAAAGCGTCCCATAGCGTGCAGTCGGTAACCATCTCCGGCAGATACGTCATTGTGACATTGTGAATCTGATGGATTCTCCAAAAGACTACATATATCGAGCAATGCAGAATGTCAAAGGATCCACATGAGCTTGGTTGTCAAAGTTGTCCGAGCCTCCCAGAATATCATTTGACTCCAAGCTTTGATGAGCATCTCGCCATCTCTGATCTTTCTGTGACCTCTGGCACATATTTCTACGCAGGCACATTTTTTTTTGAGGTTACTTCTGTTTAAATTTTTTTAGTACAAGCAGATGTACGCACGCATGCAACAAGAAACGCGAACTCATGTACACAAAATAATGGTTGAATGATTAATTCAAGCGGCATCTCACGCGAATCACGCCTGCGTTTTCTGTCTGTGAATCTGGCCACATCTTCCAGGGACCTGTTTGAAAAAGAAATATATATAGGCTATTACAACTCAAGTCCTGTTTCACGGCAGCATACAAGTAAAAAAAATGACATGTGTCACAAATGACATGTACATCAAGCAAGATACGGAAGCATACGATTCCGAGGCGATGAACGCAGACCAAACCAGTTCGTCTGGTGTGCAAAAGAATGTAAGTGCATTTGTGCTGATTTTCTGTTATCTTCGTCTCAGGCTATTTCCGCTATCACACACACTGGTTAATTTGAGGAGATCAAGGCTAATTCACTGGCTTGATAGGATCTTTGCATCGATTCTTGTTTGACTACTCTATGAAAATGCGACCCATAAAATAACAATTTCTTAGGTGTGTTCAAGACTTTGTTTTGCTGAAGACCTCCTCGGACATCCACACCTGGACCAAAAAGCATTCATTCATGAGGCAGAGGTTTACTGAAGGCATCTGAACTTGCACAAGCGTGAAAGCCAAGTCGCAACATTAGTCATTCTGGGCAGGAGTGCTCGCGGCGTCCAAGACCTCGGGAAGTGTGTTGAACTTTAATGAATCAATTAGAGTCTTATGCAGCTGGCGAGTCACTCCATCGCGATGATATAGTTGCCGTTTTGAAGAATGGTCTTCTCAGAAATCCACACCAGAGTCTTCCTTATCTTCATCTTTTACATGGAGCACTTCATTGATTTAAATCACGCAATGCAGCCGAGACACTGAAAGGATCCCAAAACATTGTTCCCATCTATGAGGGCTGACATGGGTCCGTCGCGCTCATACGGGGCTTTGAGGCCGTGTGCACGAAAGCAGTCGATCAAGCAGACATCCTGGAACTTGTCTTTGCCTCGTGTCTGCAGATCATCATACTTTTATGTTTCAACTTCTTGCTGCGCGCAGGATTAACAACGAATGCCAAGTTTCTCTTCTCGGGGCGAACCACAGCATCTGCGTAAACGCAAGGACTCATGATGAATATGTGTGGTCTAGTATTTTATGCCGCCTCGACGTCGACGCCTGGGAATATTGTTTCGGACGTAGTACGAATTACGTCCTTTCCGTATCAATGCAAATCTCGATGACATGTAATTTAATATGATTCGCACGTAAGTCTGCTCATCAGACGAGTCCTTTGCGTGCAAAGCCCTTGTACCAGGAGAATCGCGACAATCTTGACCATGAGCATGCCTCTGTTAATTCCTAGCACAAGAAAAAGAACTCACACAGAACAAGAACTCGATGAGCCTTTGTCGTTGCAGTCTTCTTTGTCGTAAAGGTCCGAAACATTATATTCTTCGCCAAAGTGTCGCCTTAAAAATTGAAGCGTGCAGGATTGTAGAGAGACATTCGAAGCTTAGATGCAGCTCAGAAGCACCAAGTAAAGATACTGTCCATCTTCAAGCAAAACCCGATGGGCTGCCCTGCAGTCATGGTAATGCATTGTTTTCGATTATATTTTAATAAAACAAATAATTATAATAATACTACTATTACTAAAAATATAAGACAAGCCAAGCCACACTCATGCTGTCCGCGAGGAAGGCTGAAGATCTCATCGTCGATATTTGGATTTGTTGCATCGGTCGACCTGAAGACATACATGCTTGATAAAATTTCTTATGGAAATGTATAATTGTCACATATTTATGTATGTTAAGAATGTTAACGTTCTTGCAACCTCCAGGTCCAGACAATGTCAGAGCAGTGGTCAGCTGCACGAGACCTTAGACAATATACGCGCGTGCGGTGTTGTTATCATGCGGTCTGACAGGAACTGAGGCCTTTACTCCATCTCGACGAGCTTGAGGATGCTCTGGTGCGTCACAGAGGCTGACCTATGAGCACAGCTGCATGAATGGGGCAGCAGGGGTATCTTATTCTAAACTAAATACTAGACAGGTGTCTGGAAAAGATGCCAGTGGTGGATGCCTGCAATCCTCGGCCGCCGCATTATGTAAGGAGAAACATTTAGTTATGGTTTGTATACAAGAGTTAAGACCCCCACTCCATGTTGAGAAGTCGCCGCGTCTGCATACACTCATTTTCCAGTCTCCTGGCAGATACGCTAACATGACATGCGTTTAAATCTAAGCGAACATCTGAAAAGAAAAACATCACTTAACATTCTCGTCTCGGGCGCAGCTCGTCGTTGACATCAGGACCAGCGTCCAAACGGATCTCCTTCAACACCACGTTCGTCCTGCTTGTCATGCACGGATAAGTATATATGACGAGAAATCAAAACTCAACACAACTTCTGCATCCAGCACTCTCCTTGTCAGTCGTCCGTCAGGACCGATTAGCCCTCAAACAAAAACGAGTCGCGATATTTTATTGATATTTTTGTAGTAAGTTCCTGACACGTAGCTGCGTGACGGCGAGGGCCGTCTTTGAATTTCCTTATTTTGAAAACTTTACACATATAAATTAAAAAGTTTAGGCTGTACTGAGGCAAGCACAGATCTTTTGCTTCGCAGTCCTCTGCCAGGCCACTGGCAGCGCGCCTTACTGAAATGGTTGATTGCTTATCGGAATTTTGAAAAAAAATAGCTCAGCTGCTGCTTCAAAAATTCGGCGGGCGTGATCACGGCGTCCGACGTCCTCAGCAGAGACGTTGAGATCCGATCCTTGCATTTTTTTCCGCCTGAAGTCAAGTCACACGTCGTCTCGCCAGCGAGGGACACGCACCGCACGTCCTGGTTTTCTTCATTTTTTTTGCTTTAACTTGTTGTGTATAATTGTGTAGCAAGGAACTGTTCGCAGAAGATGATATGTTCTTTGACTCGAAGTCAACGTCCAGCCTGACGATCTTTTAGACAAGCGAATGCAAACACACGAACAGGTCAAGCTTGGAGGCTCATCTTCATCCATCAACCATCGCATTTTCGACCAGCGCATCGTCGAAGACCTTAGGTTGATGCATGATGTATTCATCCCTGCAACTAAAAACATAATTTTGCCGAGGCACATGTGCTTCTCGGTGCGCCTCATTTAAAAATGTAACATGCACATGAGTATGTTTCTGTACGCTTTCAAAGTTCAGTTGTCTGCCTCAAGGTGTGAACGCGATCAAGTATACCTCGGCTGAATGTTAAAAAAAAAGAAGAGTACACTCATAAGTTTAAGCAAGTCACTCCCGGCGAGTCTTCTTGAGTTGGCACAAGCAACTTGAGCTGAAAATATTGCGGCAAGTCTCTTTATCCTCATGTATATATATCACTAAATTGTAATTTAATTTAAATAATAGCATGAAGCGTTTGACGAGACTGCTGAATTGAAGCGCAAGTCGTGCATTCGCAGCACTCAGGCCAGGTTTGCCCTTTTTTTGGCGCGCTGCCTCGCCTTGCTGCTCTGCGTGAGTCTGCTTATCAGATGAGCCCTTTGCGCGCAAAGCTCTTGTGCCAGGAGAATCGCGACAATCTTGATCATGAGCATGCCTCTGTTAATTCGTAACACAAGAAAAAGAACTCACACAGAACAAGAACTCGATGAGCCTTTGTCGTTGCAGTCTTCTTTGTCGTCAAGGTCCGAAACATTATATTCTTCGCCAAAGTGTCGCCTTAAACATTGAAGCGTGCAGGGTTGTAGAGAGACATTCGAATCTTAGATGCAGCTCAGAAACACCAAGTAAAGATACTGTCCATCTTCAAGCAAAACCCGATGGGCTTCCCTGCAGTCATGGTAATGCATTGTTTTCGATTATATTTTAGTAAAACAAATAGTTTTAATAATACTAGTATGACTAAAAATATTAATAATATCAATGATACGAAAATAAAATAATAATAATAATAATAATAATAATACAAGCTAAGCCACACTGATGCTGTCCGCGAGGAAGGCTGAAGATCTCATCATCAATATTTGGATTTGTTGCAGAGGTCGATCTGAATACATACATGCTTGATAAAATTTCTTATAGAAATGTATAATTGTAACATATTCATGTATGTTAAGAATATTAACGTTCTTGCAACCTCCAGGTCCAGACAATGTCAGAGCAGTGGTCAGCTGCACGAGACCTTAGACAATATACGCGCGTGCGGTGATGTTATCATGCGGTCTCAAAGGAACTGAGGCCTTTACTCCATCTCGACGAGCTTGAGGATGCTCGGGTGCGTCACAGAGGCTGACCTATGAGCAAAGCTGCATGAATGGGGCAGCAGGGGCATATTATTCTAAACTAAATACTAGACAGGTGTCTGGAAAAGATGCCAGTGGTGGATGCCTGCAATCCTCGGCCGCCGCATTATGTTGAGAGAAACATTTAGTTACGGTTTGTATGCAAGAATTTAGACCCCCACTCCATGTTGAGAAGTCGCCGCGTTTGCATACACTCATCTTCCGGTTTCCTGGCAGATACGCCAACATGACATGGCGTTAAAGTCTAAGCGCACATTTGACAAGAAAAATGTCACTGCAAACTCTCGTCTAGGGTGCAGCTCGTCGTTGACCTCAGGACCAGCGTCCAAACGGATCTTCTTCAACACCACGTTCGTCCTGCTTGTCATGCACGGATAAGTATATATGACGAGAAATCAAAACTCAACACAACTTTTGCAACCAGCACTCTCCTTGTCAGTCGTCCGTCAGGACCGATTAGCCCTAAAAAAAAACGGATCGTGATATTCTTGTTTAAGTTTTTGTCGTAAGTTCCTGACACGTAACTGCGCGACGGCGACGTCCGTCTTTGAATTTCCTTATTTGAAAAGTTTACACATATAAATGAAATAGTTCAGGCCGTACTGAGGCAAGCGCAGATCTTTTGCTTCGCAGTCGTCTGCCAGGCCAGTGGCAGCGCGCCTTACTGAAATGGCTTATTGCCTATCGGAATTTTGACAAAAATTAGCTCAGCTGCTGCTTTAAAAATTCGGCGGGCGTGATCACGGCGTCCGACGTCCTCAGCACAGACTTTGAGATCAGATCCTTGCACTTATTTGCTTAAAGTCAAGTCACACGTCGTCTCGCCAGCGAGGGACACGCACCGCGCGTCCTGGTTTTCTTCATTTTTTTGGCTTTAGCTTGTTGTGTAGAATTGTCTAGCAATGAACTGCTCGCAGAAGATGATATGTTCTTTGACTCGAAGTCAACGTCCAGCCTGACGATCTTTTAGACAAGCGAATGCAACCACACGAACAGGTCAAGCTTGGAGGCTCATCTTCATCCATCAACCATCGCATTTTCGACCAGCGCATCGTCGAAGACCTTAGGTTAATGCATGATGTATTCATCCTTGCAACTAAAAATATAATTTTGCCGAGGCACATGTGCTTCTCGGTGCGCCTCATTTAAAAATGTAACATGCACATGAATATGTTTCTGTACGCTTTCACAGTTCAGTTGTCTGCCCCAAGGTGTGAACGCGATCAAGTATACATCGGCCGAATGTTAAAAGAAAGAAGTACACTCATAAATTTAAGCAAGTCACTCCCGGCGAGTCTGCTTGAGTTGACACAAGCAACTTGAGCTGAAAATGTTGCGGCAAGTCTCTTTATCCTCATGTATATATCACTAAATTGTAATTTAATTTAAATACTAGCAAGAAGCGCCTGACGAGACTGCTGAATTGAAGCGCAAGTGTTGCATTCGCAGCACTCAGGCAAGGTTAGCCTTTTTTTTTGGCGCCGCATCGCCTTGCTGCTCTGCGATCAGCGTCTCAGGTTACTCGACCTTAGATTGCGCTGGTGCGATAAAATCTTCTTATGACTAAGACATCTGATTAGGACGGGCTGCGTTGAGTGAAGCTTCGATGCAGGCTGAAGAAGACATTGTCCGCAGACGAACCTCATTGCGGGGGGGGGGGTACTTCAAGCGTTAAGAGATGAAAACAGCGTAAAAAGATTAATTCGGCAATGAGCTGGCGACTTCCACTGAGCAAAATGACACTTTCCCGGAGCTCCCTCATGACAACGTAAAATTTAAAACATCATTGTCAATACGGATGCGGTTGTTTCGCTGCCTCCATGCGGCCCTGCCAGAAATGCTGGCGGAGCCCGCAAGTATTGCACAAAACAAGCGGATTGCGCCAGTCGTTGTGGTGCCTCGTGAAAATCTAGACGAGCATACCGACATTCCAGGAAGTCTCAACATGTCTAAACATAAAAAATAAGCGAACAGCCACAGCTGTTTCTCGTGCTTGTAGGAGTCCACCATCATGACCTTAGAGAAACGTACACTACGACTAAGCATTCTAATCGCTCACGCCAGCCTTCGGCGCATCCTTGAAATGGATCTGCTTTGCAGGCTCCGGGGTCTTCTTCATGATAGACTTCACCTCCAGCGCAGTGCACAAAACTCTATTTCCTTAGCATAGTAATATTGCTCTTCATGTAAACAAATTCTTGCAGTTAGAGATACTGTGCTCCAGTTCGTATGAACGTCTACAGTCGAATGGCCTTGTTCTTGTTCTCTTCCTCTTGCTTCTTTTTCTGGCGAAAGGACTCCTGGTGTTCCTTATCAACTTGATTTTAACATGCAGAGCCAAAGTTGCCGAAAAAATTAAAAAAAACTAAGAGGAGAGCCATCGCTCGGGAGTTCTTCTTCCACGTCGTGTGCGGCGACTGGTGTTTCTTGTCCTTGCCCGACTGGCGCTTCTTGCTCTTCCCCATGACGCCTGAATATTTATAGCGAAAGAAATAAATTTCTTGCAGATGCTCAATCTGTAATCTGCAAAGGCTGGCCTGCGAGGTACAACGCAAGAACGCTGAAGAAAAGACGTACAACTTGAGCAAAGGCTTGATGCAGTCGAAGCATGACGAGATGGTGCACTCGCTAACGCCAGCGTCCGAACTCCAATACCCAAAGCCCGCAATTGTCGAAGCCTTGTCCGTCTAAGAACCGTACTCTCAAATCTCAAACCTTAAATCCATTGTTCAGTACTGCGCTTGAAGTCACAAAAGCCAGCATTGTCCTCGTCAAGTCAAGAAAGTTATGGCTGCAACCGCACCCTAAATGTTTTCAGGGTTTCTTGTTCTTTACTCTTCGCCATCTAGCCTGAAGCTGAAAAACGAACTAACAAAAACACAATGGGATTGGTAACCTTAAGAACCATAACAACCATGAAACTAGTCGTGGTCCCTGAAACCTCCCTGATAATTCTTGTTCATTTATCCCAGTGGATAACACCGTAATAGCCGTCAAATTCTCTGGGTCAATCTTTTTGAACTTCATTTGCTATGCGTCGCCCTCTACTGGACAACAATGACATAGTCAGGACTTGAGATGTGTCCTGTCATGCTTCGTCTTTCACGAAGAAGATGACGCAGTTCAGGGCCTGACATGTGTCATTTTTTTGCCCATAGACAAAAGGCATTTATACACTCCACAACATGGAATGCGTCATGTTGCGCGCTCTTATTGTATGGGGTTCTTTAAGTATCATAAAGCAAAAAAAATCTAGGACCTTAAGTACATACGTTTAAGGTATATCGCTTGCTTTAACACAGATGTTGGGGAATTTCGGGTTTCAGGCTTCGGGGGTGTCTTGCCGAAAGCCTAGAAAGTTCCCCTGTTGAGGACCTAGTGGGGCTGGCCGCGACAAGCAAGACCTGGAACCCTCACAGCTTCTTGAAATTTACGAACACTTACACCCCGGTAAGCAAGACCTAGAACCACCCCACATACGCAGCCTTTAAGGGTTTAAGAGGGTCTAAAATTCAGGGTTACATATACATTTGCTTCTTGAAACTCACGAACACTTATCCCCCGATAAGCAAGACTTAGAACCACCCCACATACGCAGCCTTTAAGGGTTTCAGGGGGTATAAAATTGAGCGTTACATATATATTTGCTTCTTGAAACTGACGAATATTTACCCCTCGATAAGCAAGACTTAGAACCACCCCGCATTCGCAGCCTTTAAGGGTTTAAGGGGGGTTTAAAATTCGGTGTTACATAGATATTTGCTTCTTAAAACTTACGGACACTTAGCTCCCGATAAGCAAAACTTAGAACCACCCCACATACGCAGTCTTTAAAGGTTTAAGGGGGTTTACAATTTGCTTGTTGAAACTTACTAACACTTACCACCTCGACAAGCAGGACTGAGAACCACCCCACATACGCAGCCTTTAAGGGTTTAAGGGGGTTGAAAATTCAGTGTTACATATATATTTGCTTCTTGAAACTTACGAACACCTACCCCCCGATAAGCAAGACTTGGAACCCCACATACGCCGCCTGTAAGGGTTTAAGGGGGTTTAAAATTCGGTGTTACATATATTTGCTTCTTGAAACTGAGGAACACTTCCCCCCCGATAAGCAAGACTTAGCACCAGCCCACATACGCAGCCTTTAAGGGTTTAAGGGGGTTTACAATTTGCTTGTTAAAACTTACGAACACTTACCACCTCGATAAGCAGGACTTAGAACCACCCCACATACGCAGCCTTTAAGGGTTTAAGGGGGTTCAAAATTCAGTGTTACATATACATTTGCTTCTTGAAACTTACGAACACCTACCCCCCGATAAGCAAGACTTGGAGCCACCCCACATACGCCGTCTTTAAGGGTGTAAGGGGGGTTTAAAATTCGGTGTTTCATATATATTTGCTTCTTGAAACTGACGAACACTTACCCCCCGATAAGCAAGACTTAGAACCACCCCACATACGCAGCCTTTAAGGGTTTCAGGGGGTATAAAATTGAGCGTTACATATACATTTGCTTCTTGAAACTGACGAACACGTACCCCTCGATAAGCAAGACTTAGAACCACCCCGCATACGCCGCCTTTAAGGGTTTAAGGGGGGTGTAAAATTCGGTGTTACATATATATTTGCTTCTTGAAACTGAGGAACACTTCCCCCCCGATAAGCAAGACTTGGAACTACCCCACATACGCCGCCTGTAAGGGTTTAAGGGGGTTTAAAATTCGGTGTTACATATATTTGCTTCTTGAAACTGAGGAACACTTCCCCCCCGATAAGCAAGACTTAGCACCAGCCCACATACGCAGCCTTTAAGGGTTTAAGGGGGTTTAAAATTCGGTGTTACATATATATATATATATATTTGCTTCTTGAAACTGAGGAACACTTCTCCCCCGATAAGCAAGACTTAGCACCAGCCCACATACGCAGCCTTTATGGGTTTAAGGGGGTTTACAATTTGCTTGTTGAAACTTACGAACACTTACTACCTCGATAAGCAGGACTTAAAACCACCCCACGTACGCAGCCTTTAAGGGTTTAAGGGATTCAAAATTCAGTGTTACATATATATTTGCTTCTTGAAACTTACGAACACCTACCCCCCGATAAGCAAGACTTGGGACCACCCCACATACGCAGCCTTTAAGGGTTTAAGGGGGGTTTAAAATTCGGTGTTACATATATATTTGCTTCTTGAAACTGACGAACACTTCCCCCCCGATAAGCAAGACTTAGCACCACCCCACATACGCAGCCTTTAAGGGTTTAAGAGGGTTTAAAATTCGGTCTTACATACATATTTGTTCTTGAAACTTAAGAACATCTACCCCCCGATAAGCAAGACTTAGAACCACCCCACATACGCGGCCTTTAAGGGTTTAGGGGGGTTTAAAATTCAGTGTTACATATATATTTGCTTTTTGAAACTTAAGAACACTTACACCCGGATAAGCAAGACTTGGAACCTGCAGACAACAACAAACACGTCTGTCGCAAAACCCCGGCCGTTGATGCATAGCCTCCGTAATGGGGTATGTCGCGTGTGCGGGCCGCGGCCCTGTTACAAGCAATCAATACTGGCACGCGGCCATATGTATGTCCTAGAAGTTACAGCACATGTAAAAAGAATATGATATGTTTCATGTTGTTGTAATAGTTTAAGCACAAACACGGTGGACCGATAACAGTACCACCATGTCGTCTGTGCTGTTTAGTGTGCAGTTGGCGAGATAACAACACACAAACAAGAGAGGGGGAGACGGTGGACCGAAAGCAGTACCACCGTGTTCAGGGACCGAAAACAGTACCCCGCTTTCCCGGAGACCGAAAACAGTACTCCGAGTTGAGTTAACACTGCATTCACTGTAAGCTCCGCGCATTCGATGGTGAGAATCAAAAGCGACCATACCTGACGCCAGACTTTATTTTAATATTAATGTAAAAAAGCGCGCTGTAGAGTTCAAATCATTATACCTTCCGGTCCCTATAGGGTTTTAAGCTACTAACCCTAAAGAGTCTAAATAATTCAAATCCAGATTTAAATGATTTAAGATATTTGAATTATTTAAATTATTTGAGTTTGTGAAATTTTTTAAATTATTTAAATGGTTTCGGCTAGGAGAAATTCTCGACCTATTTAAATTCTTTAATTTATTTAAATTCACGCGCCTCGAAACTAATTTAAATAATTTAAACCCCGAATTAAATTATTTAAATTCGCGGGCCTCAAAACTAATTTAAATAATTCAAATCGCGATTTAAATTATTTAAATTCTTTTCCGAGCTCGTGAACTTAAATAACTTAAATGATGTAAATAATTCAAATCGAATGAGGCTTTCTCCGAACCCAGACCATTTAGATAATTTAAGTAATTTAAATAATTTGAATAATTTAAATCCTGATTTGAGTAATTTAAATTAGTTTCGAGGCCCGGGAATTTAAGTAATTTAATTCTGTATTTAAATTAGTTAAATTAGTTTCCGGGCCCGCGAATTTAAATAATTTAAATCTCGAATTAAATTATTTAAATTCGCGGGCCTCAAAACTAATTTAAATAATTTAATTCGGCATTTAAATTATTTAAATTAGTTTCCGGGCCCGCGAATTTAAATAATTTAAAGAATCTAAATAGATCCAGATTTTCTCCCAGCACAGACCATTTAACTAATTTAAATAATTTAAATAATTTAAATAATTTAAATCCTGATTTAAATTATTTAAATTAGTTTCGAGGCCCGGGAATTTAAGTAATTTAATTCTGTATTTAAATTAGTTAAATTTGTTTCCGGGCCCGCGAATTTGAATAATTTAAATCTCGAATTAAATTATTTAAATTCGCGGGCCTCAAAACTAATTTAAATAATTTAATTCGGGATTTAAATTATTTAAATTAGTTTCCGGGCCCGCGAATTTAAATAATTTAAAGAATCTAAATAGATCCAGATTTTCTTCCAGCACAGACCATTTAACTAATTTAAATAATTTAAAGAATTTAAATCGGGATTTAGATTATTTAAATTAGTTTGGAGGCCCGCGAATTTAAAAAATTTAATTCTGTATTTAAATTAGTTAAATTAGTTTCCGGGCCCGCGAATTTAAATAATTTAAATACCGAATTAAATTATTTAAATTCGCGGGCCTGCAAACTAATTTAAATAATTCAAATCCCGATTTAAATTATTTAAATTATTTAAATTATTTAAATTAGTTAAATGGTCTGTGCTGGGAGAAAATCTGGATCTATTTAGATTCTTTAACTTATTTAAATTCGCGGGCCCGGAAACTAATTTAAATAATTTAAATCCCGAATTAAATTATTTAAATTCGCGGGCAAACTAATTTAAATAATTTAAATCCCGAATTAAATTATTTAAATTAGTTTCGAGGCCCGTGAATTTAAATAATTTAATTCGGTATTTAAATTAGTTAAATTAGTTTCCGGGCCCGCGAATTTAAATAATTTACATCTCGAATTAAATTATTTAAATTCGCGGGCCTCAAAACTAATTTAAATAATTCAAATCCCGATTTAAATTATTTAAATTATTTAAATTAGTTAAATGGTCTGTGCTGGGAGAAAATCTGGATCTATTTAGATTCTTTAAATTATTTAAATTCGCGGGCCCGGAAACTAATTTAAACAATTTAAATCCCGAATTAAATTATTTAAATTAGTTTCCGGGCCCGCGAATTTAAATAATTTAATTCGGGATTTAAATTATTTAAATTAGTTTCCGGGCCCGCGAATTTAAATAATTTAAAGAATCTAAATAAATCAAATAGAATGAGGATTTCTCCGAACCCAGACCATTTAGATAATTTAAATAATTTAAATAATTTAAATAATTTAAATAATTTAAATCCTGATTTAAATTATTTAAATTAGTTTCGAGGCCCGTGAATTTAAATAATTTAATTCGGTATTTAAATTAGTTAAATTAGTTTCCGGGCCCGCGAATTTAAATAATTTAAATCTCGAATTAAATTATTTAAATTCGCGGGCCTCAAAACTAATTTAAATAATTCAAATCATTTAATTCTTCCATATATTCTCTATACATATAGAAAAACAGGTAGCAACATAGTACATAAAGGTCCCTCTTGTCAGTGCAGTCATGTTTTCATGGGTTCTTTGTACAGTGTGTCCTACCCGTGGAACCTTTGGCCCAAAACCGACAGGGCCCTTGAGTCGCTAGCAGCGCCTGCCATAAAAGCTGCGTTGCTGCTGTTTACCAACACTGGTAGCGGAGCGAGTGTAAGTCGGGACCTTGGGTTGACCGCATCCGCCCTACCACCCTCTGAGAGGTCCACGGACCCAGAGGTTTTTACCTTTCGTGCACCCGCCCTTGCGGCTGAGCGTGCCCCACTGCACCTCGCCTCGGCGGAGCGTGCCCCACTGCACCTCGCCTCGGCTGAGTGTGCCCTACTGCACCTACGGACCGAGCGTGCCCCATTGCACCTCGCTTCGGCTGAGTGTGCCAGCTGCACCCCGCATTTTGCGGCGAGTGCCCTATGCCCCCGCCGCAACAGCGGACGTGGAGGGCAAACGCCGGAGACCGGCACGAGCCAGAGGAGGAGGACGACTACACGGAAGAAGAAGAGGAAGAAGAAGAACCTCCTCAGACGGACCCCGTGGTGCCGAGTTCTCCAGGCCGAGCGCCCCCGCAGCAGCAGCGTGTGGCGACCAAGAGCCAACCACCGCTGCCACCTCCGGCGGCGCCTGAGCGCGCCCCGTCAGGGAAGACGAAGGAGGAAAGGAAGAAGGAGAAGAAGGAAAGGGCGCGCAGAGAGAAGAAGGAGCAGAAGGAGGCAAAGAAGGCACGCAAGGAAGACCGTGCAGAGGCTCACGAGGGACGAAAGGCCCCGGAGCAGAAAGGAGCCCAGGCGGCCCAAGACGGAGCACCCACGAGGGAACCACTTCCCCGGGTGCACAGCGTGGCAGCTGCCAAGGCGAAGAGGGACGCTGCCCTCGCCACGACGGCCGCCAAGGCGAGGACCCCGAGCAACGACACTGCGGACGGGGAGCCACCCCTTACGCCAAGGGCGCGTGCTGCGGGACACAACCCCTACGAGGACGACCTCTACGATGGAGACCCCAGCGCCGGTGGCAGTGCACAGGGAAGCCAAGCTACCCAGCTCACGCCACCCGGTCCTCCACCCGTAGTTCCCGGCCTCGGCGACGGGACATGGGTGTGGATCGCGCAGCCCGCTGGTCACTCCTACTGGTTCTTTGCCCCCGCGAGAACGCCAACGTCACGTGGAAGCGAACGGCCACGAACACCACCGAGAGGTCCGGAGCGGCCTCCGGCGGCGACGCGCGGCAGGCCGCCGTGCGACTGGCGAGACTACGACGGTGACGACAGCAGGGACTCCCGGGACTCCCGCCGTAACCAACGTGGTCGCTCGACGCGCCGGGCGCCGCCGCGAACAAGGCAACGTTCGCCCACCCCGCGCAGAGACGCGGAGCGACCCCCACGCGCGCCAAAGGGGAAGTCGCAGAAAGGCAAAGGAGCCAAGGGCAGGGGGAAGAAAGGAAAGAAGGAAAGAGTCTCCGGCAAAGGCACAGGAGGAGACTACAAGCGCCGCAACCGCCCCGGACTGGCCCAGAGGCGCCGCCGGCGGGAAGCGCAGGAAAGGGCAGCAGGCCCTCCGCGCCGCCCGCGCGCCAAAGAGGAGCCCCGGGACGACGCGCCGGTGAAGGAAGAGGCCGCGGAGGGAGATGAGAGACCCCCGGCCGACAGGCGTGGCGGCCACCACCACGACAACGACGAGCCCAATGATGAAGGTGACGATGAGGACGACGAAGAGCAGGCCGAAAGCGAGCCGGCGACGACGGACCCCATCGTCGACCTCACTCCGTCCGAGCTTGGTGAGAGGCCTTCGACGCCCAGTGGCAAGGCAGCCAGCGCGGGAAGGCCCTGCAAGCCTCCAAGCGCTTCCGGAAGGTCTTCAAGGCCTCGAAGCGGTCCTGCCCCCTTGTCACCACTGGCACCCGGGCTTGGCTCACCAGCTCGACTGTCCAATCGGACACCAAGCGCCCTCGGCTTGAGCGGAAGCGCCAAAACCTGGGACCCCAGGAGCGGCCCTGCCCCCGGCGTGAGATGGAAGAGCGGTGCACCACCAGAAGCCAAGGAAGTCGGAACTTTCGACCGCTACGCCAGGAGGGTACGCCTGTGGGCAAAACGGGCTTCCGGCTGGATGACGGATGGAGACGCTGCGCTCCTCCTCGTCGAAAGCCTGACAGGCGCAGCAGAGCGCGAGCTGGAGTTCGTGGAGCTCGCGACGCTCGAAGCCGAGGGAGTTGAAGGAGTGCTCAAGAGGCTGGAAGCCGCGTCCAACGAGCAGCTCGTCTACCGCAAGCACCACTATCTCCGAGGATGGGAACAGGTGCGACGCCTTGGAGGCGAGTCCATGCGGACCTACGTGCACAGGTTCGACCAGCTCCACAAGCAGCTGGCGCATGTGGGCGTGGACGTGGCAGCCATGTACAGTGGCGAGGCCCTCGGCCACCGGCTCCTCGAGAGGTCTGGTTTGTCCTCCGAGCAGGCCCGGATGGTGCTGATCGGCTCGAGCCAGTCCTTTGAGTACGCCCCCATCCGGGACTCGCTGCTGTTGCAGTACCCGGACACGCTCCCTGTTCCCCCCATCGCCAGTGGCCCTGGGAGTGGCAAAGGGAAGCCGAAGGGCGACAAGAACAGGTCGCAGAAGGTCCACGTGACCACCCACGACGAGGATGACCACCAGTCCCCGGAGGCACCGGACCAGAGTCACCCGGACGTGGACGAGCTCACCAGCGCCCTTGAGGTGCTGACTGTGACAGCCCAGAAGCTCAAAGCCTTTACGCAGGGCAGACGATGGTCGGACGGCAAGGGCAGCCCCACCAGTCCGTCCAAGAGACCTCCTGCCACGGGCAAGCCCTCCTACCACCACGGTAAAGGGAAGGGCAAAGGCGACAAAGGCAAGGCCTCGAAGGGCAAGGGTCCCTCGAAGGTCCATGTCGCCGAGAACCTCGAAGAGGAAGGCGCCGACCATGGAGACCATGAAGATGCCGAGTGGCACGACCCCAACGAGGCGCCAGAGGTAACTGAAGGAGACGAAGGAGAAGGTGACTACGGCCAGGACGACACCTACGAGTCCTTCTTTGTCTGGATGACAAACTGGGAAGGCCAGGCAGACGAGCACCCAACCACGGTACCCCCGCACGTGTCACAGGTTCTGGCGTCTGCGCCAGACACCGCGGCAGGGCTCATGGTGGTGGATACGGCGTGCCAAAAGACCTGCATAGGCCGCAGAGCCTACCTGGCCCACTGTGAGGTCCTGCGACAGTTCGGCCTCCGGTGCTCCTGGACTCCCGAGGCGGAGTACTTCAAGTTCGGCGCAGGCCCTCCAAAGAGGTCATCGATGTCGCTGGCCATTCCGGCCGCCATCGAGGGGAAAGCGATGGTACTCATTGCCTCGCTGCTGGAAACAAGCATCCCTCTGTTGGCCTCCCTGCGTCTCTTGAAACAGCTGGGAATGGTCCTGGACCTAACGAAGCAGTGCTGCCACCTGAGCACGCTCGGGGTCACCGTTCCCCTCAGTGTCACCCTCGGAGGGCATTTGGCCCTACGTGTCACCGACTTCAAAGAAGAGATGCCAAGATCTGCGGACACTTGGCACACGAAGCGAAAACAAGGTGAGGAAGTGGTTGTGGACCCAGCCTTGGTGCCTGCATGTGACCACGAGTGCGGTGTCGACTGTCACGCCTCTGTGTGGACCGCAGCTGTTGGCTCAAGCACTGTGTCAGCAACAACCCCCTCCTCGCCCCTAACCGCGCTAAGCGATGCACGGACCGGGCCACGTAGCACCACCGCCTCCGAGCTGGTTGGTCTCATGGCGCCGAGTCCTGGTAGAGCTCATGACCATGCTCCCCCGCTTCGTGCAGATGGCCCGACGATGCCACCGGCTGAACATAGGCCCCATCCGGTACCTGGTGGCGTCAGCCACTCCGGTGGAGGTCACACAAGACAACTGCACGCACCCACACACGCACATGAAGCGGCACGGGAACGCAACCGGCAGGTACGCAGAGTGCCGCCAGTGCGGAGTCCGCTGGAAGTGGGACGACGCCCGAGATGGCTGGGCATTGTGTCCACGATCGTCTGGGCGTTCTACGTTGCCCTTACCTACGGCAGCAACTACCTTGGAACCGACGGGTTCGACGGGAACCAGTTCCAAGGCCAAGGCCAAGAGTACCCTTTCTACCAGGAGGCAGGATACACAGAGGTTCCGCCCCCAGACCCGACGCGTTCCCGAGGAGTTCGACCTGGCGAGCCAGGCGAGCGGACAGACTGGGATGAGCTACGACCTGTCCCCTCCCGGGAACGACGGGGAGTTCTACGATTGGGACCTGGCCCAGAGCTGAAGAAAGGCCAGATGAAACAACTGGCGTCGCAAGCCAGGAAGGCGCACCGGGCCCTGACCCTGGAGCAAGCGACTCTTCAGCGAGAACTCATCCGAGCTGCCGATGTCCGAAGGAGAGTTGTATATGGGCGCGACCTCCTTCAAATAACGACATGTGAGAGTGGGCAAAACATGAAGGCCATGGGGCTCAACACGGTGGAGCCCTCGTGGGACATCGGAGTTCCCAAGGGTCGAAAGGCCCTCACCGAAGCCTTCGACTACCACAGGCCCCTGGTTGCTGCGGCTAGGCTGACCTCAAGCACAGCCCACACGCGACCAGAGACTCTAGAGGCAGTCCTCAAGCTGCTCAAGAAACAGCAGCGAAGAGGGTACTATTGGACTCTCATCGCTCCCAGGGACCACCCTGTGTGGAGCATCAAGGGGATGGGTCAGCATCTCGAACAAAGTCACGCTCATGTTGCTGAGGCCGACGAAAGGATAGCCTCAAACCATGAGTGGTTGGCTCACCCAAACCCCGATGCCACCCCTGCAGGACTGGCCGAAAGAGTCCGCAGGGTCGTGAGGGAGATAGAACCTACAAGGTTCCACCAAGAAAAGGACGAGCTACCCCTCACTCCAGCTTGTGGTATGTGGGACAGAGTGTCAACCAAGCCCCCGTTCCACGAAACTTACTACCTGGACTACCAACAAGACGAGCGCGAGTGGCGGACCGTCATGGGTCAAGTGGAACAGGTGTTCCGGACAAGTGCTACGCTGCAGATCACCCTGATTCCCGACCATGACATACGAAGACGAGTGGAAGAGCTGTTCCCATGGGAAGTGGGAAGAGTGCAATTGGCCAAGTCACCAAAGGCCAGGAGGTTTCCTCGAGACATCCCATTCACACATAGAGGCACAATCCTCTTGTACAACGATGACGAGTTGGTGTGTGAATCCGAAGATGTGGCCAACATTGCATTCCCACGTCAAAGGTTCGCTAAGCCTGTAAGGTACGCCATCTGCGTCTATGGCAACGCGCCCGAGGACCCGAGTGATGTGCCGGCGCCCCCGGCAGCCACCGGTCCACCGGTAGCGGACCCCGAAGTCCCGCCGGAGGAAGTCCACGGCGCGGACGTGACCTTCCCAGGCTGTCAAGCGCCACGTGAAATCAAACGAGCCGTGGCTCGACTTCACGTGAACTTAGGACATCCGTCAGCTGCCGACACCGTGCGCATGCTGGCCCAGAGCGGCTCCGTGACGCCAGAAGCGATCTCGGCCGCTAAGGCACTTTCTTGCGCCTCTTGTCTGCGCTTGAAAGGGAACACCCCGGCACGGCCCTCCCGACTGACAGATCGGTTCGTCGGACAGCTGGGCGACAGCATGCAAATGGATATCTTCTATTCGCGAACGGTTGACGGAACGAACTATCCACTACTTGGAATGGTAGACGAGGCTACCAACCTTCAGCAGGTGTGCGTCCTAAAGGACCGCAACCCGAAAACCATTATCGAGGCGTTCCGCACGACCTGGGTACGCCCGTTTGGTTTTCCCCACAAAATCACCCTGGACCAAGACGGTGCGTTCATGGGAGATTTCTGGACCTACCTCATCGACAACTCCACGGAAGTGGACTACATTCCTCCCGAAGCCCACCACCGGCTAGGCAAAGCCGAGAGGTGCAATGCGGTCTACCGCGAGGTACTCAACCGTGTGGTCGACAGCATGGCCGCTGCCACCCGCGAGGACTTGGAAAAGGCCGTGGACGCAACTACCCACGCCATTAACACCATGCCCCGCACACGAGGACTGTCGGCCTATGCCATAGTCTTCGGCCGCATTCCCAGGGTGCCCGGCGAGCTCTTAACGGACGATGCGTCCCTGGCGGCCCACATCCCCCTGGAGGAGCACAACCGCCACACCATCGTTTACAGAGCCGAAGCACAGAAGGCAGCGGCGCAAGTCAACGTGGACCAACACGTGAGGCGCGCCCTCCTTCGGAAAACCGCGCGTATGAGAGTTGACGACATCACACCTGGTGCTAAGTGCGCCGTGTGGAGGTCCCAGCTCCGTGGCAAAGGCCCCCGAAAGCGAGGCGGCTACATCATAGGACGACTAGTCACTTTTGATGGCCACTGCGCGTGGGTGCAACTTGGTACCCAGACCGTCAAAGTCGACCGCAACCAGCTCAGACCGGCTTATGGCTTCGAAGCATGGTCCCCGACCGACGAAGACATCCGTGCCCTCAAGGACGCTGAAAGAAACTTCCTGAGCGGACAAGTCGAGGACTATCAGAACGAAGGCCCGCCGGAAGATGAACCGCTTGTTCCGGAACTCGAGTTTCCAACAAGCCCCGGTTCACCGGAGCAGTTTTCCGCGTTGGACGCTCCACCAGCCTCGGTGCCTGGTATACCGGTTCCGCCGGAAAAGGTAAGGAGAACAAGTGCCTCGTCAGACGCACCTCCACTTCCACCTCCAGCGGAGCCGCCG
The DNA here is from genome assembly GCA_905221605.1 of Symbiodinium natans. Taxonomy (NCBI): domain Eukaryota; class Dinophyceae; order Suessiales; family Symbiodiniaceae; genus Symbiodinium; species Symbiodinium natans. The sequence goes on from CAJNDS010000035.1 coordinate 187,111, forward strand.
CCGCAGGCCATGGACACCGACACGGCAAGCCAAGGGACAAAGCGAACCGCGGAGGCACAGTCTGGAAAAACAACGCCCTCCAAACGAAGTGCCCGACCAAGCTTCTCCTCGAACCTGGTCTGTGAGCACGACGAAATCTTCCTGCGACCTCCTGGCTGGGATGGCTCAGACTGGCAGCCCGACCACCCGGAGAGACTCTCCGCACTGCCGCAGGTGTTCGCCTCCGAGCACGCCGCGCCGGCAATACCATGCCCCGTCGAAGAGGGCATCGAGGATTGCCACTCCTCTTGGCAAGTTTGCTACGTCGGAGACCAAAGAAAGCTAGCCAACGTCGAGAAGCTCACCCGGAAGGAACTCAAGGCGTTGAACAGGGAAGTGCCGTGGCGCGACATAGTCCGGCAAGGAGGAATCGTGTTCGACAAGTACGTCGAGTCAGCTCGACGCGAGCACGAACAGTGGGAGTCTTGGGCCCCCATCCGTCCCTTGTCCGACGAGGAGGCGACCGCTGTTATGCGCGACCCCTTGTTGAGAACCCGGATCTTGAAGTCTCGCGCGTGCTACCGCGACAAAGCTCAGGGTCAAGGCGACCTCCAGGCTAAAACGCGGGTAGTAGTACTCGGACACCGCGATCCGGACTTGCACCACATCTCCAGAGATGCGCCGACTCCTACGCGGCTGACAGAAAGCATTCTGCTTTCGGTGTACATCTCAGGTCGAAACCGGAAGTTCCTAAAGAACGGACGCCGGTGGAAGTTGTGGTGTGCCGACGCCACAACCGCATTCCTCCAAGGTTCCCAAGATGAAGGGGAGCGCCCGCACAAGCTCTACATGATGAGCCCTCGCGACCCCATCCTGGCAAAAGCAGGTGCCTTTCCTGCAACCTTGTATGAGGTAACGGGCTCAGTCTACGGCTTGGCAAATGCCCCTCGACTATGGAGCCTCGAGGTGGGTAAGCGCCTCCTAAACGCCGGCTTCAGGCCGCACGCCCTTGATCGCATGTGCTTCCTGCACTACGACCCCCAAGGCTGCCTTGACTGCATAGCCCTGGTATACGTGGACGACTTCCTAGTCACTTACGCTGACACCTTCAAGCTGGACGTCCTCACCAGCTTGTTTCGCGGGGGACGCACCTCCTCCGATGAAGATGTCATCACCTTTAAGGGCAAGCAGCTCCGGACGGTCAAGGAAAACGGCGTGTATGTCTTGCGGGTCACACAGACGGAGTACATTCGCTCCCTGATTCCCGGCAAGATTACGCGGCAAAGGAGCCGTGAGAACCCCAAGCTCACGGAGTCTGAGCTTTCCGAATTCCGCTCTTGCTGCGGAGCACTACAGTGGCTGGTTGGACAGACCAGACCCGATGGAGCCGCCTGCGTGTCCTTGACGAACCGCGGCAACGACTCCAGCCTGGCAGAGTTGAAGCAGCTCTATGGCTTGATGGAGTACTTCAAACGTACCGACGTCGACGGCCTCACCTTCCACGGCATTCCGCTCAACGAGGAGACGGTCATAGCCACATATGGCGACTGCTCATGGGCAAATGCCGCAGACTATAAGTCTCAAGAAGGCTTGATCGTGTGCCTCACGACGCCCGAGGCTTTAAGTGGGAGCGCGCCGGCCGTACTCCTCGACTGGAAAAGTACCCGTACTCCACGCGTGGTACGATCGACGTTAGCGGGAGAGGCTTACGCAGCCGACGACGCTATCGATCGAGGCGTTCTGGCAAACCAGATGTTTTCAGAGATTATTTTCGGGTGTGAAGCAAACCCCGTCAATAACCTAAAGACACTTCGCCACTGTCACGCCACGGACTGCAAGTCGCTGTATGACGCAGCCATAGCAGCCAACTTCAACACCGAAGAGAAGCGGGTCGGCTTGACAATCCGCGCTATCCAGGAGACCATCGCTCCGCAAGATATGCGCTGGGTTCCCACTACCGCAATGTGGGCCGACGGCCTTACGAAGATCTCAGACAGTCTGAGGGCCACGTTCCTCGACTGGCTCCGCAACCCCAGGGTGCAGCTGAGGTCCGAGGTCTGACCTTCTCTTCCGTGCCGTAGTGCGTAGCCCACAACGAGCTACCCGGCAGCAAAACACGACAGAAGGTGGCTACTACGACCCCTACCTGTCTTTCCGACCTGGAAGCAGCTACGGTTCATTCCGGCTGACTTCACTCCTTATGGTGGAAGCCGCCAAAGTCTAAGACTTTATGGGCTGGCTTGGGGAAGCAATGCTGACCCATACGAGTGCATGCCCTGCACGGCTTTTGGCCCAACAAAAAGTTGGGAGTGTCAGTGCAGTCATGTTTTCATGGGTTCTTTGTACAGTGTGTCCTACCCGTGGAACCTTTGGCCCAAAACCGACAGGGCCCTTGAGTCGCTAGCAGCGCCTGCCATAAAAGCTGCGTTGCTGCTGTTTACCAACACCTCTCTCATATATATATATATATACACATCGTTCACACACACACACACACACACACACGCGTAACAGACGTTCCATGGCAAGTAAGTATAGCGGTTCGTCACAGGTTGGCAAGACTTTCTGCCACAGACTTTGCACTTGCAGTCTTGGATGCTCCGTGAATGCTTTTCGAAAGGATGAAGATAGGCTCCGAGAAAGTAGTCGCGACAGATTTCGCACTTGTAACGAAGAAGTCGACTTGCACATGAATGGATGTGGGACAACCAACGATTGAATATAGAAGAGGATCCGCTGCGCATCGATAAATTCCTGGCCCCTTCGGTGAACCTTATAATGTTGGCGCTAACACGTCCCGCCTGCCACGAGCCGGCCGCGGCCTTTCGTTCAAGACGTCGCAGCGTGGGGGCGACGGCCATAGAAGGGCGCATGGGGTTCATAGTGGTCCACATAGGAGCATAGAAGATCACAGAAGGTCCAGAACAGGGCGCAACCATATGGGGGTCCATTAAGGGTCCATCAGGGCTCCATCGGGAGTTCAGAGGGAGGCTCGCCAGCGGTCTTGTCGATCAAAAAAAGTCTTTCGCGGGAGCTCTGTGGGGCAGGCCCTAAACCGAGCAGGTGCTGCAAAACGGCGGGTATCCGTAGGTGGTCCTGAAGTCGGTGGAATACCAAAGTCTGTGGAGCAACGCCTGCCACGTCCGTCCACTCCCAGGTCCGTGGAGTACCATGCCCGCCAGCCACACCAACCCATTGAGGTCCGTAGAGGTCCCATATGGGGGTCCAAGGAGGTTTTCTGGGGGTGCATCGGGCGTGGTCCATAGGTGAGCGAGGTTTATGGGGAGGTCATAGAGTGTATAAGGGTGTAATTTGTGGAGTTGGCCCGAAACCGCGGAGATCCCGTCAAATGGCGGGCTAAGGCGAGGGGACCATGGGCCTTTGAGCCGACCCGTGCCGGGGCACTGGACCAAAAAGGGGTGGCTCTTCAATGGGGGATTGAGGAGGTGGGTGTTGTTCTTCAACCCCAAACGCCTCATGCCTGGGGCCTCGGTGCAGAAAGCCGACCGCCTTGCATTGTTTTCATGCAAAGCGCCATCTGTCCCTTCAGCGTGTGCAAGCAGGCGTAAGCAGCGGCGAGCCTGACGAGGATATTGTGGGCAAAGGTTTGCAACACGTAGCAGTGGTTGTGCCGCAGTTGCAGGAGAGCTCGAGCTGTCAACGGCAGATCTTGCTGGAAGCTCATTTGTGCGTCGATTCGTCTTTCCTTGATGGTCGAAAACTTGAGGCCCAGCCCGGCTCAACCAAGATCAGCCACAGCTACGACTTTGCTAGTGTCGCAAAGGCAGGGGTCACAAGGAGGCCCGCTTCCTTCGGCGCAAATGGTGGTGCCAGAAGAGGCTTCACACGACGTAGAAGAGCAGAATGCCGTAGACCAGGAAGGGTTGGTTTCCGTCCTGCAGTTGGAAGATGCTTTCCTGCAGAAGGGGACAGAGTTCGAAAAGCAACAGTTAATGATAGTGGAGAAGCTTGAGAGGGCACACGAGGACTTGGCCAGACAGTGGCAGGAGCTGGACAACGAGCGCAGAAAGTCAACAGAGCAGCAGCAACAGCAACGACAGCTCCTTGCAAGAGAGCAGGCTGAGTTGGCCCAGTATTTCAAGGACTTCGAAGCCGAGATGGAGAGGAGGTATTCCTGGCAACAGCAGCAAAAGCAGGAGTTTGAAGAGCAGTGGCACCAGGAGCTGGCCCAAAGAAGGCAAACCTGGGAACACGAGCAAGAAAAAGAAAGAAGCAAGTTGCAGCAGTGCTTTCATGAGCTTGAAGAGCAGCTTCAGAGCAAGATTGAGGTGGCGCAGGTCCAAGCAGAGGACCGCGCCAAGAGTGATGCAGCCGAAAGGACGGCGGATGCACCTGCAGATGCTTCGGAGAAGGCTGTTCCAGCACCAGCAGCACCAGAGGACTGTCGCAGTCAAGTTACCAGTGACCTCCTTCAGCCCAAGCTGGATCCGCATGTTCGGGCAAGACTTTTGGGTCTCACGCCCAGACAGGCGTATGATGCTGATGTTAGCACGGATGCTCTTGTGACAGAGCAGCTAAGCAGCGTGCACACAGAGATGGTCCATGAACGCTCCAGTGCCTCTGCCGGCTCATCAAGCCCTGTGAAGGCTGTGAAAGCAAGTGGCATGCCAGTCCCGGCAATGGCTGCGGCCGCCCCGACCACGGTGGCTGCGGCGGCGCCCATGGTTCCCAGCGCTCTGCGGGTTCGTCTGAGTGGGATGGCCAGCTGCACTAGCTGCGCAAGCACGCCGTGCACCAGCGCGCCGTGCACAAGCGCGCCGCGCACAAGCGCGCCGTGCCCCAGCACGCCGTGCACAAGCATTCCGTGCCCGTGCAGAGCAGAGGAGCGCCGAGAAGCGGAGCGCCGAGAAGAGGAGCGCGGTGGGCACCGGCTCGGAGGGCTCGGTGGGCGGCTTCAGGCGGAGCCTTTGGTCACATCGGCGCCGGAGCCGTCGCGCAAGGCAGGTTCCGGTCGGTGAATGTTGGATCATTCCGCATGTGTCGTTACCATCCGGGCAGGTAAGCTTTCTGGATCCGCCTGGAAGCAACGGGGCCTTCCTGCGAGTTCTGGCTCCTAGCGGTCCTAGCGCTGCCTTGTACTTCGCTGATACATTCGGTTTCTCTGCTTGAAGCTGAGGCCTTGCAAGGTCAGGGAATATGGGAAGTGGAGGGCTCTGAGGCCCCTGAGGCGCGAGAGACGCCGTGACACGCCACATGTGATGGCACATATTGATGCCAGTGCCATGGCAGGTGCCAGCGCAACCCCCACCCTTGGAGCCTGGATCCTGGATGGTTTGGCAAGGTCTTGACAAGGGCTTGACGGCGCATGGCTCTCCTAATTGCAGTGGTGGCAGCTGCCAACGACTGGATGTGCTAGAACTAGGCTGGTCCGGACACATTGCTCAGACTCATTTTGCACGTTCGCGCATGGTGACCTTCCTGAGGTCGCTGAGTGGCCAAGCCACTCAAAGCGTCGAAAAGGAGGCCTTGATGGTAGCGTCTAGAGTCGCGGGTCGTTGTTTGGTCAGAAACTAGCCGCTAGCCTTTGATGAGAGCGCGCAGAAGAAGGATCTTGCGCACATGGACGGTCACGAGCGAGACCTGAAGATCACAGCTTCGTTGGATGCCACCTCCTCAGCTCCTAGCACAAGCGCCAGCATTACAGCTCTCCATGTCCCTTCACGAGCGCCATGCTCCAGGAGTCCGGAGGCCCACGTGTGGTCTCCAGCGCTGAGGCCGCACGGCCCCAAGTGGTGAATGAGAAAGTGTGGTTGAAACCTGCTTGATCCCTCTTTGCTTGGAAACTTTTCCATCCAAACTTGCCTCTAGGGTAGTCTTAGTTCCTCACTTGCTTGATTTTCCCCTTTCTCCTTTATTCCCGGAGACTCTGTTCACCGTGTTTTTCATCTGGGTCGCGATAATAGCAGCATGCCTGTTCCAGTCTCCGTGCTGATTGCAGGCTCCTCGACAAAATGGCTGCCCAGATGCAATTATGCAACGTTGCTCTGGTGGTTGTGGTAGTGCGCTTCTGAACGCCGTGCAGTGTGCTCAATCAAAGTGTGGTCAGTTTGTGACTAGGTGACTCGAGGCAGGCCTATTTGAGGTCCGGGGCTGAGACTTGCAAGGCTTGCGCAGCATTGAAGCATGCTTAGCAGTTACCCAGGTTCCTCCGCAGCGAAATGCTCGCGCAGCAAGCCTACCTCCGGTCGGGTGCTTGGGAGAGAGACGAGTCACGTGAATTTTGCATTTGTGCTCGTGCTGAAGCTGAGTCCAGATCGGACACTGCTAGACCGTCTTATACCACCTTGCGCAGGGAGATCAAGAGCGCCAGGCAGGCGAACAAGCACGTGCCCGGTATGCCCGGTGCCAAGCACAAGCAAGGGGAGTTGAGGGAAGCGAAGGGTAGCGAAGGGAATTGAAAGTAGACGCGGGACTGGAGAGATCAAGGCGCCCCGCTGGACCGAAGGCAAGCTCCCAAGAATCCCAGCGTCTCCAACAGGAGGGATGGAGACAGCCGTGACCTCATCGTCAGGTACAGCTGCCAGTCCAAGGCCTGCAAGGCCTGCATCTCGAAGCATCTCTCGAAGCATCTCTCGAAGCATCTCTCGAAGCATCTCTCGAAGCATCTCTCGAAGCATCTCTCGAAGCATCTCTCGAAGCATCTCTCGAAGCATCTCGCAGCTCTGGGCGCGTTTACGCAAATTGCTGTCTCGCGCTCTTTTTCATTCAGATCGCTCTCTTGTGACAGGCTTGCACATGCGGCCGAGCTTTCGCTGAACTGTTCTTTGCATGCGACTCCTCAGGCGACGACCGGCGGGGGCGTCTGGCAGCGCCTCAGGCTTGTGCCCGAGCAGCTTGCTGCATCGTGCTTATGCCATCTGGAATGAAGGAAGACTAGGTTCCATGCAGGACAGCCAGGCGCTGCGTGCCACAATGGGTCAAACAGTGACGCGGTGTTGCAGAGGTTTGACATTCGACGTCTGAGGCGCAAGTCTTGCGCCAGGGACTAGCAGAAGTGGCCGACTTCAGTTCGGGTCCAAGCATGCGGCGGTTCGTGGCTTTCTGAGTCACGGGTGTTTATTTACCCTTTCAGGCAAGCGCGTGCCGGCGCAGTCATCGTCACAGCTACGTCACGTGAAGGTCTTTCGGTTGTTCCCTCCTACTTTTGACATTGGCCGCCATTTGCCTCAGCCAGGTGGTTGAGCCTGGACATGTCGCAAAGCCTGAAGAAAGTCCAGGTCTCGGAACGACCTTAGCATCATGCTTGTCAGCCTGCACCCGCTGCCAATGGCAAAGGCAGCACGCAGACAGCCGGTGCAGATCCTGCTTGGCACTGCATGGTCACACCTGCTGCTGGCCTTGGATGGATAGCCGCAGCATGTCTCAGTTGCCGAAAGTCTTGTGGGCTGAAGGTCAATGCTGGTGTGCGCGGAGCTTTGGAGGCCCTGATTGCTCAACAGGCCGGGAAAGCGCCGAAGGTTTTTTGAGTAGATAAGAAATTCGCTCAGGCTTGGTCCGTTCCCGGCAAAGCGTTGGCCTACACCTACTCGTTTGCTCCCCGAGTCTCCCCCGATCTGCCACGAGTAGTGCAAGTTGCTAGTGCTCTGTGAACACAAAGTTTTCTCAGGCTTGGCCGTGCGATCCAGAACATCACGCCTCCAGCAAGGCAACGCTTCGATGCAACCATCTCGAGAGACTCTGCTCGCGAAGGCACTCAGGGTCGATTGGATACAAGTAGCTGGCAGTCTAACACCAACCCTGTCATGGACAATTCTGACAATTATCAAAATTATGACATTTTGCGAGGGCTGTTGCCGCCGCTCGGCTTCTCGCAGAGGGCTTTCTTCTACGATGCAAGCAGCAGGTTATCCGAGGTGAAACCGGCCCTGTTCTTCCGTGTCTGCGTGTGTCCGTGTGTGTCTGTGTGCTCACACCCGACCACGTGCACAGGTGATCTCGTCACCATTTGGCTTTGGAGCAGTCTACAAGGGCCGCGCACTTCTTTTCGTGCAGATCTTACTGTTCAGCGGCCAGCCTCCTGATATTCTCTGTTCACTTTAACAGAGCGCTCAACTTTCAGGCATTGGAATTAAGGCAGGCCGAGCGCTTGTGTCAGGCCCTTCAGTCGTCACAAGCAAAGGCACCCTGCACTTTGACCCTGCAGATCTGCACAGTGCTTTGAGGCCAGCCCCGACTGTACGGAGCGCATGCAGGCTGGCCTTTCTCAGGTTCGCAGCTTGCGCCTCTGCTGCCTCTTCTCCAGGCCGAGTGATCCTGGCAGAGATTGCACTCGGACGCTGCCACACAGCGTGCCACTCTTAGGAAGCTGCCCATGCATCGCCCTACTTGACAGCGGTCTGACAGAGAGCCGGCTCTTTGAAGTCTTAGACTTGAGACTGAAGGCGCTGCTCCCTGCAAGAAGCAGTGACTGGGCAACCCGAGGGCCCAGCAGGCTCCCATGCATAACTGAGTTTGGAAGGCGGCGCCTTGCTTGCCTTTCCAGGTTTGGGAGGTTCAGTCCCCTTGGTGCTGCCCTTGGGTTCGTTTTGGGTATCTTTGCGATTTTCAAGCTGTCTGCTTCATGTCGCAAAATTCGCTTCAAAATCTCAGAAGGCGAATGTCTTGGAGGAGGAGTACCGACGTGGAGCCGACTCGGTGCCGAGCCCTTACAGAGTGAAGAAGCAAGAGCCATGAAGAATTTTGTTGAACTTTTGCTTCTTGGGGGGAGCTGTTTCTTTCTTACCGCGAGCGCCCAAGGTACTTTCCCAAGCTTGCAGTTGTGGCACTCCTGTGTTGGGAGCCTTGCGATGCCTCACTGTTAAGGGGCCTCATGTAGTTTAATGTATCTTCGTGCTCGTGACCGCCGCGCTGAGGTCCGGCCAGGGCTCTTCCAGTATTTCTTGCAGAGTGACCTCAGCTTTTCTGTTCATGTGTGCCGTGTGCTCAGAGTCGTTCATGCTGCGAGGTACTCCCGCAAGCTCGTCGGACAATGACAAGGCATGGGCATGGGCATGGGCAAGGGCATGGGCAAGGGCATGGGCATGGGCATGGGCATTGGCGCTGCATGTCGTTGCCGTATACGCTTCACCCATTCCATCCTCACCGCTGCCCTGCATTCAAACATTTTCCATAAATCAGTACATAATAAGAAATACAAAACAAAAACACACAATTTATATGTTCAGTGCCTGGCATCTCTCCAGTCGCAAGGCATCCCTGGCAAGTGGCATAGTCAAGCATTCTCGACCTGACGCGCCTTGGCAACACAAAATTCGACATGCAAGCAATTCGATGCACAGCCTCTTGCTTGATAATGTATGCTTGTCCGTGAGTCGGACGGCCTCAACCTCGAAGGTGACGTTTGCTTTCTCTTTTTTTCGAGGCTAATCGCAGTCCCAGCTGTGTGGCAGCTTTGGCTTTAGAAAAACTGATTTGCCGGTGCTCACCCAGAGTTTTGTTTGGGCTGCTGCAACTGTGCGAGGCACTGCTCTATGCAGGTTCATGCAGGTTCCAAGCCCAAGGGGTGAAATCCACAAGAGGCTCGCCAGCACTACCCAGGCTCAAACGACCAGTTTTCTCTCGCTGCCGTATCGCTGAGTTTGCAATGCCCGTGCCTGAGCCTGACGTCACGGTCCCAGATGGCGACAGCAAGAAAGGCGCGAAGCTCTTTAAGGCCAAGTGTGCTCAGTGCCACACTATTGATAAGGGTGGGAATGCAAAGCAGGGCCCACCTCTCTGGGGCCTTATCGGACGTCAGTCTGGAACCTGTGATGGCTTCGCGTACTCGGAAGCGAACAAGAATGCAGCAATCATGTGGTCGGACAAGCACCTCTTCGAGTACCTCCTGAACCCCAAGAAGTACATTCCTGGAACGAAGATGGTCTTTGCAGGCATCAAGAAGGAGAAGGAGCGTGCGGACCTGATTGCCTACATGATGGAGATGAAGTGAAGAGGGGCTGCCGAACAGCTTGCTTTGCGCCTATGTCGTAGTGGCTAGTCCTGTTTTTTCGGCGCACGCCGCACGCAACGCGGATGGATTGATGTTACAGGAAAATGCATCCATTGGTGAGGGTGCGTCACAGATAGTCGGCACCATTGAGAACACACGTCCACATTCTAAATCAGGAGCACGTGAGCATGGAACATCTCTGGGTCGCAATGGCGATGCCCATCTGCTGTACAACCACCAGTAGGAATACCGCACTAGTTTCGAACCGTCCAGTGTGGTGCATGCCAAGTAATTACGCACGCACTCTGTCGATGCTCTGCTGCCCAAGCGACAGCCGGTAGGCCCTTCAAGTAATCTGGTCAAAACACAACCTTTGCTGCAATGCCCGTGCCTGAGCCTGACGTCGCGGTCCCAGATGGCGACAGCAAGAAGGGCGCGAAGCTCTTTAAGGCCAAGTGTGCTCAGTGCCACACTATTGATAAGGGTGGGAATGCAAAGCAGGGCCCACCTCTCTGGGGCCTTATCGGACGTCAGTCTGGAACTTGTGATGGCTTCGCGTACTCGGAAGCGAACAAGAATGCAGCAATCATGTGGTCGGACAAGCACCTCTTCGAGTACCTCCTGAACCCCAAGAAGTACATTCCTGGAACGAAGATGGTCTTTGCAGGCATCAAGAAGGAGAAGGAGCGTGCGGACCTGATTGCCTACATGATGGAGATGAAGTGAAGAAGGCCCTCGACTGAGCAACTCAATTTTCAAGCCTGATTCATTACTCGGGCACCTGTTTTGGTCGCACGCCGCACTGTCGCGAGCGTACGGGTTTCCTGACAGGTGCCGACCCACCAAGCGTACAGGAAAAAAGCGTGCATTGCAGAGACTCAGTGTGAACGGATTGTCATTCGTAGTTCTGTCGATGTGCTGTGCTAGATCGATAGCCAGTATGGTGCATGCCAACTAATTACGCACGCACTCTTTCGATGCTCTGCTGCCCAAGCGACAGCCGGTAGGCCCTTCAAGTAATCTGGTCAAAACACAACCTTTGCTGCAATGCCCGTGCCTGAGCCTGACGTCGCGGTCCCAGATGGCGACAGCAAGAAGGGCGCGAAGCTCTTTAAGGCCAAGTGTGCTCAGTGCCACACTATTGATAAGGGTGGGAATGCAAAGCAGGGCCCACCTCTCTGGGGCCTTATTGGACGTCAGTCTGGAACCTGTGATGGCTTCGCGTACTCGGAAGCGAACAAGAATGCAGCAATCATGTGGTCGGACAAGCACCTCTTCGAGTACCTCCTGAACCCCAAGAAGTACATTCCTGGAACGAAGATGGTCTTTGCAGGCATCAAGAAGGAGAAGGAGCGTGCGGACCTGATTGCCTACATGATGGAGATGAAGTGAAGAAGGCCCTTGACTGAGCAACTCAATTTTCAAGCCTGATTCATTCCTTGGGTTCCTGTTCTCGTCATATGCCGCGCTGTCGCGAGCGTACGGGTTTCCTGACAGGTGCCGACCCACCAAGCGTACAGGAAAAAACGTGCATTGCAAAAACTCAGTGTGAACGGATTGTCATGCGTAGTTCGATAGCCAGTGTGGTGCATGCCAAGTAATTACGCACGCACTCTGTCGATGCTCTGCTGCCCAAGCGACAGCCGGTAGGCCCTTCAAGTAATCTGGTCAAAACACAACCTTTGCTGCAATGCCCGTGCCTGAGCCTGACGTCGCGGTCCCAGATGGCGACAGCAAGAAGGGCGCGAAGCTCTTTAAGGCCAAGTGTGCTCAGTGCCACACTATTGATAAGGGTGGGAATGCAAAGCAGGGCCCACCTCTCTGGGGCCTTATTGGACGTCAGTCTGGAACCTGTGATGGCTTCGCGTACTCGGAAGCGAACAAGAATGCAGCAATCATGTGGTCGGACAAGCACCTCTTCGAGTACCTCCTGAACCCCAAGAAGTACATTCCTGGAACGAAGATGGTCTTTGCAGGCATCAAGAAGGAGAAGGAGCGTGCGGACCTGATTGCCTACATGATGGAGATGAAGTGAAGACTTTCCCCGGCATCTTGATTTTAAGGGTTTTCTCCTTTCTTACTAGCGAAAGCCTCAGCAGGGCTTAGCGGTAAGATTCTGTGAAGGAGAGTGCCTGCAAGCGCGAAGCAAACAAGCGATATCGACGTTTGGTGCGGGAGTTTGAAAGCTCCGTGGCAGCTGCCTTCACCTCTTGGTGTGTAGACGAACCTTCGCTCTTCTCCAGGCTCACATGTCGAAGGCACCGAAATGTGTGGTCAAAGCAACTCAGCAAGCCCTGCGAGAAACGGATTTCTCATGCGTGCATCATCGCTTCGTTAGAGGCCAAACATTTGGGATTGAGCCATGGATATACTGCCACGCACGGTGAGGCATCGGCTTTCGGTGTCTTCTCCAGTACCAGCAATTCGAAGCGTGCTGGAAACAATCAACAGCTCGCCAAGTCTAGTCAATTGTTTACCTGAATGGTCAAGAGCTGCTTAACAGTAGAGAACTTAGAAGGAACAGAGCCTTACAACAAAGAATTGGAGTGCTTGCTCGGGTGACTTTGGTGGCTTGCTCAAGACCACGCTTCACAGGGCTGAGCACTCTCTGCAGCTTGGATGGCCTCGCGCATCTTGGATTTAGATTACACTATACGCTGGTAATCCAATGTGTGTGCCCGATGCCTGCAAATTGTGATTCGATGCCGCATCACCTAAGGCGCCAGGGCGTGGCGCTGTGGACACCAGAGCGCAGTCCAAGTGTTCAGGAACTGCACACGCACATAATCGCACATATAAACGACGTGTTGGGCACTTCTCGCACTTCAATTTGATTGTCTTCTCCACGTGGTCTGACAGGTTCTGTGCATGCTGCGTCAGTCTGCCTGGCGGCTGCCAGCTGCCTTGCAATGGTCATCACCCCAAAAACCGGCAAGCATGGTGTGGCATGGGTGCAGCATTGCTGCATCTTGCGTCGGGTAGGGAACTGGCTTTTCAGGCCAGGGTGAGCGAGCGCCGGCTCCGTGTGGCTCGGCTCTCCAGCATCATGGCCGCACTGCTTTGTGCGCATGCGCGCTGCGTCGCCGGGCTCGGGAATCCTGACGCAAGGTCATGCTTGTAACTTTGCTGGAGGGAGAAGTGATGGACATGATTCGAAGGGCGCGTGACTGAGCCGTTCCAGTTTGGGTGCAGAGGTCACGTATTATATATAGCATGTCCATCTTGTCCTCGCCCTGGATGTGAGGCTCGCAGGAGAGGCTTGCAGATCTGGCAGGAAGCCTAGCCAGTTGTGGCTGCATTGCTTGGCTGCCCTCATTTGGCTTCCTCTGCAGTTTCTGCAACTTCCACTCCGCGATGCTGTCTTGGTGTCGGGCGTGTTGGCACGAGACCAGTCCAAGGTGCAATCGTGCTAGGATGGATCTGGCAAGAGCTTGCTTGTAGTCGGTACAACTGCTGCTTTCCGTCCCGCCTTCTCACAAGGGATGGCGCAGGTTCGAATGCTGCCGCCGCCGCCACATTCTTCAATGCCTCGCTTGGCCATCGTACCAGTTGTGGAGCTGTCCTGTTTTTTGTCACGTCAACCTGCGCGGCACTTACCGGCCACCTGGAGCCAGGACGGCAAGGATGCTTCCTGTGTTCCATTTCACGATCGGGAGGATGCAGAAAGCCTGGAAACACTCAGGCTTGGTCCTCGGTCCTTTGGTGCTTTGGGCACCTAGACCTAGACTGAGCAGACGTGAGGCGATTGTCACCTGGGCCGCTGCAGCCTGTGACAGCTCCCGGGAAGGCTCTAATGTGCTTCTGGCAGCAGGCGCCGCAGGCCCCACATGCTTTTTGAGCATCCAGCTCCGAGTCCATGCGGCCTGAAATCATACTGACATGTTTTTGGACGTTGGGCAGCGATGGGGAAGGACTTCGAAGCGCACTGCAAGTATGAGCACATGCGGGCCGCTTGTGGTGGCCAGAAGCTCAGGCTTAGAGAGTACAGAGCAGTCAACAATGGATTTGCCCGTCCAGGAATGCAGTCCTTGGAGGAGCAGGCCAGCCTCGCTCTGCCTCGCTCTGCCAAATACGGGTAGTGCAGCTCGCACGGATGTGCAGGCCGAGACGCTCCTGCTAAATGTCTATCTACGCTTTTGCCAGCAGACAAGTGCACCCCCAAGGCTCGAAGGAGGGTAGCAATTGTCGAATCACGATCACATGCTTCATCTCATCATGCAGGCCTTCATCAGAAGATGAGACGGATTATGACTTGTGCGCCGATCCGCTGCGCCAAAACGGTTTCAGGGCGTGACGTTGCATCAGAGGTACATATCAGTTTTTCAAGATGCTCCAATGAAGGCGCGTTAGAACCCCACATGATGCTAGATGTGGTGAAGTTGCTCTCATGACCAGCTTGACTCCTAGGTCGTGCCCTCTCGCTTGGCATGTGGATTTGCCAAGCACCTGTCATCTGGTAGGCCCTGCACCAGACGTGCAGCTCCGACTTCTGCATGATTGCAGAGGCCGCGACTTGATCCTGTCCGTGTCAACCTGTGCTACCTTTTGTATTGTGCCAGTCACCGAATGCTTGTCCTGATTCTGTGTAAGTAGCCCGAATTACTTGTTGGGAGACACATGTGCGCATCAGAATGTTCGACTGCAGCAAATGACACTGTATTTGCTTGCAATCTTTCGTCATTTTGTTTCGCTCCTCAGCTTGCTTTTCCTTCTAGCCATGTCAGGCACAGCGGCGTCTGTTGTTGCCAAGGGAAGGGGGGGGGTGTCATTTCTTGAGGATGAGACCGTCACCAGGCCTCGCAAGAAGCCTAGCTACTGGGGTTTCGTGCTGCAGTAATGCAGCTCGGCGCCAGTGGGCTTTGACCAAGGGCTAAAACCAAGGCCTATCGCAATGGCCCTGGCAGAGATCTTTTCCAGGGTGTGGACTCGGGCAAGATTGCGGGGCTCAGGTGGGGCAGTCTGCGCTCCGGCCAGCACCTTCTCTCGTCCAAGTGCCCGCCCTCATGTGGGCACAGATGGGACCACGTCGCAGGAACTCCAATAGCGATGACAGTTTCGCATTTGACAAGCTGAGACGTCCAAAGACGACGACAGTTTCGCTTTTCGGAGCTCACATCCAAAAGTGACGACGGTTCCGCATTTGGTGAGCCCACACGTCCAAGTGCGACGACCGTTTCGAATTTCGCGGGCCCAGACGTCCAAAAGAGACAACAGTTTCGCATTTCGCAAGACAAGAAGTCCAAAAGCAAAATTTTGCGAGCCCAGAAGCCCACAATCAGCGATAGCTATTTCGAAGACGGCGAGCGCGCCCACGCCCGTCCCGCGCACGAAAGCACGATTTGCATCCAAAATGAGCAGCCCTCGAAAAAGCTCGCGGTCCGCAGCGGGCGCGCCGAGCTGGCCCCTCTTGCTCTTCACGCTGAAACCCCTTAGTGTTGACACGCTGTTTCGGAATATGGTGTATATATACATACACATGTGTATATATATATATATATATATATGTATATGCATATATATATATACACATATGTGCACTGTGCACAGACACACATTTCGTCAAATATACAAATCGTTTGGAGAATGAACCGTGTGATGCCATAACAGGAGCAACATGCTGGACTGCAAAGCTGACGTGCTTCGCCGAAGCTTTTGTTGAACGTGTGCTTTGCAGGCACACGTGCTAGGTTTGGCCAGCACGGCCGGCTTTCCGAGGTGGACATGACTCGAAGCGCAGTTTCCAATCGCGTGACATGTCTTGGCGATGGTTGGTCAGGTTGGTGCAGAAGGACGCCCGGGCGATGTATTCAAGTGCCGCAGCCTGACTGTTTTGTGACTGGAATGTCCAACAAAATCGTGTGAAGCTAGTAAGGATGGACACCTCTTGCGAACGTGTCCGTGTGCAGTGAGAGCAGACTTGGCCTTGGGCCTTCAGGCCATGCGCTTTGGCTACGCTGTTCGGCAGGCCGAAATTCGATTCAAGGCTCGCGGGCATCCAGCAACCCTCTCGTGCAGAGCATGGGTGTGAGATCCCACTTAAGCGGAATCCTTTGGCAAGGCGGACGGTGCTGCAGGAACCTTCGTACCTCTGCCACTTGAAGCTGAAATGGTTCGGGAGGAGCATTGCAGTGGTATGCCTAGGCGCATCTCGCCGTCAATCGTGTTTACATCCTGCACGTCAGGAGCTCGAACATCTGTGGTCGAAGCCGGCGGTACCAGGCTGGGTTGAGTGCCGTTTCTTGCGTTCAGGCCTTTGGGGCAGCCAGTCCACACTCTCAGGTGAAAGGGGCTCGTCAAGCGGAAGCTCCTCTTGTCAGGTACCTGCTCATAGTTAATTATTTGGATTGTCGATGGTTTGTTGGCGGAAGCTGGCAAAGGATGAGCTAACGCCCAGCCGCTACCTCGGCTACTTTCAGTGACAAGAAAGAGCGTGGAGCGTGCACCCAAGTTGCAGCACTTCGTGCGGGGATTGCAGCCTTGCAGGCGATGCAGAAGCAGCACATCAAAGCCTGCAAGAGGCGACTCGGCTGTGAACCAATCCGAGATTCGACGAATGTCAGGATGTCAAAAATGCAGCTGAACAACAACTCTCACGGAGAAGTGAAGTTGTAGATGCTTGTAAAACCCGCAACAAGGTTTTCGGCCGATTGAGGCGGATCGGGGAGACGAAACCCGCACTTGCCACGTGAGCCCAGCTTTGACAGATTCTGACAGACCATTGTCCTTTTAATTTGCACATTCGCTTCTCATGTTTGCATATTTATGCAGTGGCAGGTACCTTGGTTGGCTCGGAAAATTCGATCCGGAGGTCACTCCCCGTCACTCCCCGTCACTCCCCGTTACCCCCTGTGACCTGTCAACAAGACCAGAGAGTTGAGTTGACCATGCTATGCTTTGTGGTCGTTGTTGTATCCGCAGGCCCTGTCTATGCTGTCAAACCCTACACCTGCTATCGCCATCGCAATGAAATGCCAGGCGCGCACGTTAATTCTGGATGCCCGCCGCAAGCATTGGGACGTACGTTGCGGCAGGTCGATGCCGTGTGGGGCAAAGCACAAAAGGCTGCTACTTGTAGTTGGCAGGAGTGCTCGTTCTCCTCCAGGGTGGCTAGAATGCTGCATAATGCTGCAAAAGGGCCCCCAATTTGCTTGCATGCAGGCAGAGGGCGCTACTGTTACGACAACTCCGTCGGACATGCTGGAGGCGGACCCCCTCAGCTATGCATAGGACATCTATTTACAGGACTTCATGGGACGGCAAAGGCCTGCTTGATTGAAGTGATACATCCTAGCTTGTGAGGCCATCCTCCTGGGCGCTTGGCTTCGTGACTGCGATGCTGATGTTCGTGACACGCGCTCGAGGCCGGGATGATCTTGAATTGTCTTCGCTGACGCTTGCCACGCATCGCCCGCACTTGTCTTGTCAGGCTTCAGGCTGGCGAGCAATAAGGCAGGATTCGGCCATGATCACCCGTTGATCTTCTGATGCTCGATGGCACTGATTCGCACCGCTGCTTCGTTGGCTTCCCCTGATCTGCCAGGTTTCCTGAAAGCTTCCGGAGCTTCCGGGTAGTGAAGGCAAGGGTTCGCGTAGAGCTCGCGGGGAGAGCTGTTGGCTTGCCGCCAGCAGCTCTGTGCCTAAAACCAGACGTAAGATTTCGCCTGGTTTGTACAAAGTTCCAAATTAGCTTCACATATACATGTATTTTCCGTGCACTTCGTGTGGTAATGCTCACATCAAGGCTGTACAGACATGCTACACCAAGCCTCGAATTCGAAGGAGGGTCTGGAAATTCTCAGTTTTTGCCCCGAAGGTAGCACCAGTACATGCTGGACTTGGAAAGTGCGAGACGGGATATTTCCAAACCTCCGCTGTGCACTTGGTGCGGCTGTGGTCATCTGATGTTCTTATATTATCTGAAGGTCTTGGAGTGTGTGGCTTAGGACTTAGAGAGTAAGCACATTTGGAACGACCACAGCCGAAGCAATTGTCTAAGATTTCAACTTCTCAGGTCCTTGCGTATAGAGAAACGTACAATGTTCGGATCGGCACATGTGGGATCCGCTGGCTAAGTATTTGATCCATTGTCGTCCTCAATGTCATGAGCAGCATCGCGGTCTTGTCGTGGCCATTGCTCGTCAGCTGACGAGCCGAGCCTTGTGATTTCTGCCAGCCGTAGCAAGTTGCGGCATCCTCTTCCAGATGGCCGCTGTTGCCGTGCGACGCCCGCAGGACTTCCCCGAGGCCTTTTCCTGGTAGCCATCCGCATCCATCTGCAGCCGAAGCAAAGCAGATGCCCAAACAGAGTGCAGGCAGGCCGGTTATCTGGCCTGAAGTCATGTGCGGTTCTCAGCAAAGTGACGGATGACTTCGGGTAGAATCCCCTGCAAGACACAAGGTGCGGCCAGCTGCAGCCAAGGACGCATGCGCAGGCCGCGACAGGTCCGACTGGGATGTCGGAAGGAAGAGATTTAGTGAACGGCCAGCTAGTTCAGCACGGGTCAGGTTGCTCCTGCCGGCTGGACAATGTGTGAATGTGAGGCAGACAAGGCATCTTGCCTACAGAAAGGTGATGCTTACGCTATCTTGGACTGAAAGCTTCGCTTTGACAGGAGTGGGTTCTTTGCGACCGAGTTGAAGCTATGGCGGCACCTTGACAGTGGATGTGCAAGACACACGATATCAGCTTTTGGCCCTTGTGTTCGAGCCTTCCAGGCACCTGCGCCCTGAGACTTACCTCGGTACGTAGCATGGTACGTAGCAAATCCAATCCGGTAGTAGGGTTCATGGGTGTCTGAGCACGTGGACAGGTTTTTGTCCGTCCCTAGAAAGTCGAAGTGAAGCACAGTGAGGCCGAGATGGCCGAGACCTTGCAAAAGCACCTCCGAGACACGAAGGCACAACAGACATCATCCAATCGCAATGCCGTGGCAAACAGGTGATGTCAGAGTGATGTAAGAATGACCCTTAAAATGCAGGACATGGACACAAGCTGTACTCAGGCGCGCCGGCAGTTAATCGGCCACGGCTGTATCTGTGCTGCACCACTCGTGCATGAGGTTCCTGAGAAGGATCGTGTCTCCGATGTTGCCATGAAGAAGGTGTTCGGTCTTGGGAGTCTTTTCGACAGCGGTTTTATGATGTTTTTGTCTGTGCTCCAACTCCAGATGGCATTGGCTAGCTGTGCGGACGCGCAATTCGAAGCAGAAGTGGGCATGGCCATGGCCCTGTCCTCTTCATAATAGATACTGCTACGCAATGCTGTTGGGGAGGACTTTGTGGCTCTCTTGCTGTGAACTCAGGAGGAGGATGATGCAAGTGAAGCCCAGGATGCCTCTGAAATGGAGGCACTGGAGGCCCTGTGTGCCGTTGAGTCGTTGAGTCGATGGGGCCACGTGTGCAGTCCATAAAACGTCCTGGGGCTCATCCTTTGGGACTTCGAGGGTGTGGCCGAGAGTAACTGCCCTGTCATCAGGAACCTTCGACGGAGACAAAGCTTCAAACGAAGTGCTCTGATGCAAAAGGTACGAAGGTCTGGCATGTCACCTTCTCACGTATCCTAGTTCCTTGGAATAGTTACCTTCAAAAGCAACTTCTTCCAGGAAGATCTCCGTGCGGCCAAGAAAACCCGTGTTCTGACCTGAGAGATGAGCACTCCCTGCACGCATCGCTGGCAACACTGAAGGAACCATGAGAGAGTAGTTGCAAAGCAACACTCTATCAGGAGCTATCGATGGAAGTTGGTTCACAAACTCCCCCCACACACGCTCGCTTTGGATCCCTCATCGTTTGCTGAGGAGGGGGAGGGAGAGGAGCAGGAAGAAAATCAGAACCAAACACACTTGAGGTTTAGGGCGAGGCTTTTAAGGGAACCAAACACACGAACATGGCTTGAGGTTTAATAATGACTTTTTCGAGGGCTCTCCGATTGACTTTTTCCTCTGGAAGTGCTCAGTGAGCTCTCTCTCTCTCTCTCCCTCTCTCTCTCTCTCTGTCTTGTGATGTGGGCTTTATGCTTTCTGTTTCCAACACTCGCTTGTGTGATGTCTAATTGAAAATGAAAGACCTTTAGGCCGAGAGGAAAGCCGCCTGGAGAGCCTCCCAGAAGGCTTTGGAGGCGCACTCAGCTCTGTTCCAAGTTACCCACAGTTACCTGCACCCCTCCGGTTTAGGGCGATGGGCACAAGGTCGCAAGCTCGGCTCCACTTGTGAGAGACCTGCAGCGAGCGTGTGGGAGTTGCACCGTGTTGCACCCAGGAGGTGGAAGAGAGCCTGAACGGCAAAGCGTGCGCCTGCCAGACGGGGTCATTTTTTGGCACTATGTTGTGCATTGTGATCTTTGTGAGCTTCTTCGTCTTCTCCTCCGTGTGCTACGTGCTTAGCTGCTAAGCCTACGTCCTCAGCTCCTGGGCATATCTTGATTAGGCGTGGTAAAGCACGGCGAAGCCGCAGGGACCAGTGAGAGTACAAGGCGGGAGGCCCAAGAATATTGCAGTCATCGTAGCTGCATCTGTCTGCATTCCACACTGTTCTGTCGCTCAGGTCTTTTCAGCTACGGGTCGTGCCCTGCCTGTGAGGGCAGCATATCTTCCGAATTTTAAAGAATGTTTTGTGCGGGGTTACCCGCGTCACTGTGTTGACTTGGGTCCGAGTCTTTTGTAGTTCCTCTGTCTGTCAACAACACCTTTTTTTTACCTGAGTCAACACCAATCTTCAATGGGTTCATTCTGCAGGGTGCTCTGGCAATGACGATGCAGCACACATCCATCCCCGTAGCCGCCATAGCCGCCGTAGCCAGGCTGTTGGGTTTTTCAAGCCTAGAGGAGCCCTGCAATGTGGATAGCACAGTGCTTGCGAAGAGCTGGACTTTGGACTATGAGACGAAGTCCGCCCGCATGTCAGGGCTAGTGCCCCAGACCTCTCACTTCACTCGAACGGCTGTGTCTCAAAGCAACTAACACTTACATGGCATCTTCTGGTTAAGGTCTACCTTGCTGAGAGTGAAGCACTGAGCTGGCAGTCTCGCGTGTTCAATGCTCTAATTCAGAAGCCTGTCTGCCATTTCTGCACTTTCAGTTGAGGTCAAAGAGGCCGCGAAGGTTTCGTGCTCAGGCTTTGGTGAGCCATGCCACATGACATGAGTCACAGGTGCCCACTTGTTCCGCAACACTTTAGTGGGGCCAAGGCCGGACCTCTCCAGCCTATGCATGTGCAAGGACTGCAGGACTGCCGGCGTCTCAGAAAAGCGCAGCGAAAAGCGACGAGCAGAGAGGGGGGGGGGCTTGGCCATGGTGCGCTTGGCCGAGGCTCAAGCAGCTGATCTACACTGAGACCAGAATCCGCCAAAAAAAGAACGGCTTGCCAGACTTGACACATTGCCCTTACAAGCCACCATCTTTGCCACGAGCCTCGGGGTAAGAGAAGCCAATCGACATGGGGCTCTGAATGGCTTGCAGCTTAATCATGAGCTGTGACTGAGACTCCAACCTGAGCAGTGAGTACATTTTCTGTTTGTTTGTGTGATGTTTTGCGCTCCACCTGCCTTCACTTCCTGTGATTGAAGAACTTCATCAGAGACAAGCTTGCGAGGGTGTTGTGTGGTTACAGTCTAGTCGTAGTGCGGTCTTGACCTGGGACTCCTGAAATGCAAGAATCCAGAACAGGTCATCCCCGAAGGAACAAATTGGGAGGTCAGGGGCTGCAGTTCAAAGACCCACAGCATGGAACAGCGAGCACAGTGGCGCTGGATGCACAGACCTGCAATCGATTGACGCCGCCCATGGCTCGAGCGCTTTTCAGATATTTGTATGCCTAGATGGTAGGTCCAGCATTCCAAGTGGGCCACAGCAGAATGTCTCAAAGTGAATGAGAAGGCAGATTCCGGATTATTCTGGTAAGAGTGCTAAGAGGTTTTGTGTTCGGCCGTGGCTTCAACTGGGGACGGAGCTCCATGGCTGCTCGGCTTGCAGATGTTTGTGCATTTGATCCGGGACGTTGGTGTCTTAAGCGTTGAGGCCGACCTGATCCAGATGATGGAGTCGGGTTCTTCATATCCAGGCTCCGTTGCTTCCGGATGCCTCTTTTGAATTTTGGGGCGCTCGAGACGCCTGTTTCCGATCAGGTTGGACTAAGCAAAAATACGACCAGTGTGCCACTGGACTGCTCAGGCAAGTGTGGATTCAATACCATTGTCGACATGAAAGTGGTCTGGATATGTATACTGTCTTGTGAGTTTGACATGATCGTGCTCCACAATATCTTGGGGAAACTGGTTTTGGGATCCTTCAGTGTGCCGATCAAACTCAGAGGAGTCAAGCCAATCGGCAGGATGCCGACTACTTTGACGTACGTGCACACGCCGCAGAAGCTTTCTTACAGCCAGGCAGCCAGCCCATTCCAGCCCTAATCTGTGTTTACCTCCATGAGTGTGCAGGCTTTGCGGGTGGAGCAGGAGGAGCCTACCCTTGTAACGCCACCGAAAGGCTAGCGGCTAGCCCACAATGCTTTGCTGCACAGTTTGTTCAACTTGATATGTCTCTTGGCACGGCAAGACTTTCGCATGCTCCGCCAGACCAGTGGCAACATCGCCAGCGGCAGATGCCCGCACAGGCCTCCGAGTGCACTCTCTGCTTCTTCTCTTCCCTGGCACCTCAAACTTTCTTCATTCTGCTTGGCCCGAGGACGAGCAGATGAGGTGCGCATGGCCCCCTGAAGAAATTCTCCACCTACACAGCTTACGCAAGCACAAACCTACTCTTCTGTCTCCCTCTCCGTGATTGTTCTTGATCGACGCCTGTCGGCACAACGTAGCGCAGCACGCTGCTGGTGGGACTCTGGCGAGGCATCACCCGAGAAGTTTGCTTCAGATGCCTGGAGACGGAAAAGTTCCAACAGCAAGGCTGCTCTTCCTGGTGTTGGTTTTGGGCCTGTATTGTCTTGCATCATGATCATGAGTGTTGTCATCCATTGCAGGCAGGCACACAAGTCATTCACTCGCAACCAAGTTGAGGAGATTCGACTCCGGCTTTCATATCTCTGTGCAACCTGTGCAACCTTCGCAACCTCTCGTGTTGCAATGGTACACTCACGCGGCTTCCTTGACAGAGGAGGCCCTTCGGGATGTTCGCATTCTCTCGCCTGGTGGTGATGCCTGCTGTCCTGGCTCTGTATGTTCTCGACCAGAGAGTCGCGAGAGTTGGCGCTCCATGTGCCACATGTATGCCGTCCTGAGGCCACGGCTTGGTCCTGGAAGGTGCCTTAACTGGAGTTTCTCAGAGCATCTCAGAGCATCTCAGAGCATCTCAGAGCATCTCAGAGCCTCTCAGATCTGGAATGTGTTCTGTGCAATTCAGGAGCTACCTGAGCAAGTGCGCAACGCCTTGCGTTTCTTGCGAGGGCTGTCAGCCCTCCCCCACAGTATTGGGACCAGGCCACAGGGTCTCGAAGTTTGCTCGCACCGACTCGCACCGGTTCTGCTTCTCAGGCCGTTTCTGCCAGCCACTTGGCCAGAAGCCAAGCCTACATTGGTTTTGGACTTGGACGAGACCCTGGTAGTGCCCTCAGCAATGTTGCAAGAGTCAGATGAAGCCAAACAGGTCCTGTCACTTTAGCGGATCTGCTTGTGATTTACTGACTGGTGGGCTGAGGTTCACTGTTGTCGTGGTTCTTCTCCTATTGGCTTGACTAGAGCACCTGACCTGCTGGTGGAGGTTACGCCAGTGCTCTCATGTTTGCAGAGTATGCTTCTTGAGTGCCACCTGTTTCAGTTCGACGATGCTGCTGGTACTGGGCGTGTTTATTTCCGACCTTTTGCGCAGATCTTTCTCGAGGTTCGCTGTGGCATGGCTTTGACTGAGAAGGTTTCGTATGGTCGCGTGACTCGCAGGGAGGGCACCGGAATCATTATGTTGCTGTACATGAAAGTTGTCTCGGGTGCGCTGCTAAAATTTCGCACGGAGCATTCGTGGCTTTTGGTCATGAGTGGTGACGCAATGCTGCTTGTAAGCGACTAGGGCGAGACAGGAGTCATCAGAGTCTCTCAGAGCTGAGTTGTGGCAGCCATGGCAGGTGATCTCGAGGTTCTTCGAGGTCGTGGTCTTCACGGCCTCCCAGCAATCCTACGCAGACCAGGCCAGACAGGAACACACGCACACACATACGTCTCCAAAGCTCTCTGTAGCTCTTTAAGCAGAGCTGCTTCGAGAGGTCGTCGATGCTCTGGACCCACGGCGTGTTTTCGTCTCGCATCGGCTCTACCGGCAGCATTGTACGGACTGTTGGAGGGGGGGAAGGAGAGGTGTTGGAGAAGATTGGAGAAGTGCGTGTCGCAGCATGTCAGAGATACTGCCATCCTGAAGGGAAGAGTGATAAGAAGTGGCAAGTACAGTCGTCAGCTCACCTGCAGGAGTTTCATGGCGCCTTCTTTAAGGAGCTGGGCCTGCTTGGCAGATCGCTGTCCAAGGCCGGAGGGCATCCTACGTCTTTCCCCGGGTCGAAGCTGTGGACTTCTCGCCAGTGCGTGCTGATCGACAACTCACCTGTGTCGGTTGTATGCAACACCGAGAACAGCGCACAAAGCTTAGCGATGCTTCAAGCCCAGAGGACCCCGACGCCCTCCAAATTGAAGATGTTAGGTCTTGATTCGCAGTTGGTACGGTGACATGGCAGACCAGGACACATCTGTGCCGACCAGTGCATGAAGACGCGCTGTACACTGTACATCTTTGCTGTTTGTGCCTGCTTGAACTGTTATTTTGCCTGTCCTTGAGGAGCTCCTGGCCCTTCGAGAAGTGCTGGAGGTCCGCTCAGCTTCCGGGAGTCTTGAAGGTGCAGCTTGAAAGGTTCGATTGGTGTGTGCCAGGACATGCGACATTCCTTAACTCGAGGATCGGTCGCCCTTTGCGTTTTCGAGATCATTTGCTGCTGCATTCCTGGTGTATTCCTGGTGTATTGCGGTGTGTGCCTTTGTTTGTGTTGTTTGCCCTGCTCGCCAGGCATTGGCTTTGACAGGCGGGCGAGTACAACGCAAGATCTGCGTGACACGCAGAGCTCAGTCGCAATGGCCTGTGGTTGCCGATCTCGGAAGGTATTTATCAAAGCCTCAAGCCCTCCACGACTTTCTGCAGGTCCTCAAGTGGCAGTGGCTACTGATGGGTGTTGAAGGGTATTGATATTGCCAGAGCTGCAGGTGCCCTTGGCGGTGCCGCTGGATTCCTTCGACTGGCATGGCCATTCGGGTCCAGGACGAAGTCTCGTGTCCTCTTGTATTCAAGGTAAGAGCAGTGTAGAAGTGCAGGAGACTCCATACCAGTGAAAGGCCGCTGTGAAGGAGTAGTATCCTGAAATTAGTTTTTTAGTGAATCTCAGATGAACCTTCTGAGAATCTGTGGCGCCTGCACTTGTGTTCAGCCTGAGAGTTGGGACCGGGACTGAGCTGTGAAACCACAGCCATGCAACAATGGGACTGTTGCACAATAAAGCTTGCGCCTGCTTGCACCTGATGCCGGTCGTACCTACAGTGACCTACAGTAGATATCTAGATTATCTAGTGCTCCCCTTATTCACGCTACTGAGGGATCAGTACCAGAGTTGCGATGCGTTGCCGGCAGCCAACGGCTCAAGCTCTGTCCCGAAGCTCCGACAGCCTCAGGCCAATCCTACGACATGTGAAGGATTAGGGTTAGGACGGTTTCAACGGCTGGGTTTGCTCATCGCTTCTTGACATGAGGATGGGTCAGGCGGCCTGCGCTGAATCCATTTGCCAGACCGTGCCGACCTCAATGTCCGGAGCAGAGCAGCATGTGCTGCAAGCATCATGCGGGTTCCGCGACACTCGTCCCCGCTTTTGGTGTCGTTTCTCGCCTGAAGGGCGGACAGCCGAAAGCCATCGCAGAAGAGGAGGTTACATACTGCCAGAGCGATCGTGACAGCAAGCAGCTAGACAAGGCCCACGCTGTTCTGATGCTCAGCACTGACTGTAGGGCACTGCTTAAAGTCTTGGCAGGTTGCACTTCCAAGGCTGTTGGGAGCAAAGGAAGATTCGGGCAGAAGTGTTGGGGCCTTAGCCTCACCCTGTTATTCTGCCAGCCGGAAGCGCACAGTGTGATGAGTTTCTTCCGTTCCAAGGGTGACAAGTCATCACCGCTGAAGGAGAGTTGCAGTCAAGATTGGTTAGTGCTTTCATCGGGCTGACCTGTGGGGGTGCAAATCGTTGATCATCTTCAAGTCTCGAGGAGGATGAAGTTCTGGGAGGCATTGATCTCGACGCCGAGGTTGAAGCCATGTTCTTGGATGCAGTTGGGTTATTGAAGTTATTGAAAACGTGGGAAAGAACTAGTAGCACACCGGATCACCGTAGCCGAGGCAGCTTCCAGTCTCCTTGCAGAGATGCCGACTGCAGATCCTTTAGATGCAGGTGGGACTTGTGTGGGCTTGCTGTAGGCTGAGATAATGCATCCGGAGAGGCCACCAGCACAGCAAGGACAGCAAGGCACGTGTTTCTATGGCAGGTCAGGGATGCAAACATTTCTGAATCTATGAAACATGCGCGCCTTAGGCCCTGCGAAAGTTGGAGAGGCCTGACATGCACATAAGATGGCAAACGATTGCATCGCATCGCTGTGTGCAGCCGAAACGCCGCTCCTCACAGGGCCGAAGCCCGAAAGCAAGTACTGCCATTTCTACTGTTCACCTGCCACGCTTGAACATGCCATGCTGCAAGTTGGCAAGGGATACGCACCCTTTTCTCAGCTTTCTCCTGGCGTCTCGCTTGAGGCAGAATGGCTTTCACACTGTGAAGTCAAAGAAGACGTTCTTCTGGAGGCACTATGGGGGTCAAGCTTCCATTGTTCTCTGCGACAGTGCAATGCTTCCCTTGGCTGCCTGAAGGTCATGGTATCCTCTACACGCCGCTGTGAAATACAATGACTTGGAAACCGTAAGGCTTTTGATCACTGCAGGCGTTGCTGATTCCTTGTGCTTCTTTTCACGAATCCGTGCACACCGATGCGTAATCCTACCTTTGGGAGGGCTTGCTTTCCAGGTGCAGATCTGCAGAAGCTGAACTCCAGGGGCGAGACGCCAATGCCTCAAAACAGGGCGGCCTTGTTCAAGTCTTGGTCAGTGAGACGACTGCCATACAGCCACAACCAGCCCCTCAGCGCATGGTGCTGGTAGGATGCTAGATGATGCAAGTGCTGCATGTGAGACGCGGGACTACACGTCACGAGTCCTGCCAGGCCTGAGCAGCTTGCAGAGCGCTAGTGGCTCAGACTAGTGCACGATTCAGCAAGCGCGTGGTTGACTTGGGAAGGCCAGTCGGAACACCGCTTGCTGCGTCTGATGTCTTGCCAGGTTTGAACCGATCAGGTTCCCACGCTGACATTCTTCAAGCCCTGCATCACGCAAAGGTCATTGGCTCGGCTTCAGGAAAGAGGGCTGGATTCGCTTTTTGGATGTGAGGAATCATTCTGTGAACAGCCAGGGGAAGAAGAAGTCATCCATGAAGGCCTGTCAAAGTTGCGATAGACCAGGACACTAAGAGGTGTTACTTCTCGCAGTGAGTGGATTGTTGGAGTCAGGCGAAGTCCAGCACAGCATCGTCCCTGGAGTTTACACCCCGAGGTGGCCGTCATGCAATCATACAGGTGATGGTTTGCTGCCACCCCGATGTGGTAATGTGGCTAACACTTGGCGAGCTGGAGAATTGTGCCAAGCGCTGCTGGGAATGATCGGCAGGCGTATGAGACGAGCCGAGCCCGAGACTTGCAAAGCCAAGCACACGGAATTCGTTTGAGTCTTGCCGTTTCCAGCACCACCGCAAGACTCACAATAGTAGTTTGCAAGACTTTCAGGAGTTCGCTCTGTTTCAGTGTGACAATATGACAAAAGAAGGCGGTACACAGTCATCTTCAGCATGAATTACATGCACAGCCCGGCCGGGACTCACCTGTCTGGCCATACAGCCACGGTCAGTGTGGAGCAGACCCTCCGGAGAACCTCCGGAGTCTCTTGCACCAAGCTTCCAACTGCGAAGGGCCAAAAGCCGCCACGAGTTTGACTCGCAGGTGTGGCAGTGTGGCAGTGTGGCACTTCTCTGTACTATTCCGTGCCGTTGGAGTTTGGATTGGGCCACGCCTCCGCCATCGAACATCGGAGCCAGGTAGGAATTGTGTTTAAATGGTATGATCTAAAGGCTTCAGACCCGCATGGAACAGATGGGTATCCAACGTACGTGCCCCAAGGTTTGGCGTCCACCCATGGCCACCTTATCGATATTAACCAGCCAACTGCTCTGTAAAGTCTGCGCTGGTGTCGATTTAAATGCGGTTGCGGGCTGTCCTAGCATGCGCTGCTGGATGCTTGGTTCCTTGTCAGACACGCAATCGACTTGCCCTCCGAAGAAAGCTGAGGACCTCCATGATGTATACCGTCAATGCCAGTAGAGGCCACGCCGGCTCTTTTTGGGTAACTGCGCACCAGATGCCCAATGATGCCCGCTGGAAAGGAACGCGCTTTCACGGGGTGCCACCCCGCGGAGCGCAGATTTGCCGACTCCCCGCTCAGTACAGCCAGGAGGCCTTCGGCGGGTTTTGCGTGTTGTGCAGCTTGTGCACAGGGTCCTTGTGAGTGCAGGCTAGTGACGAAGATGATGACTTTGACTGTGCAGCACCTACCCTGCCATGAATGCAAACCTAGCTTGTCATGCTAGCAAGCTGTCGTTGGCCACACAAAGCCACCGAGGGCCGGCTCAGTCAGAAGCATCCGATTCATCCTCGAGGCACATGTCGTCATACTCCGGAGTCGGCGTGAGTGACACGCATGAACTGTGCATTGCATGTGAGCGCTTTCCCCTTTGCTCACAGTGCGAACGACTTCGGCCTGAACCAGCCAGATGCGCTGTCAGAGGCCAGGGGATCAGTGAAAAGGATCCATCCGGTCCATATATTTACTGCCTCTTCACAGGTTGATTCGGCTTCGGCCTCTGCTGGAAGCCCTTCTGTCAGGCCATGTGTGAATCGAGTGTGCTGAGTCGAGAATTCACTGAACAAGTCATGCAGCTGTCCTGCTCAGTCGGCATAGCTCCGCCTACGAGTTGCCGAGATTCGGTCGGCACCTTTCCTGTTCTTCAAGATGCAGCTTGGTGTACCGATTCAGACACAACAGGCCTAGCAGACTCTGATCTCTCAGAGACTGACTTTCTGGGTGTCGGTGAGGCAGTGAAATCTGACGTGTGGGCAAGTTCTCTGCGGTGTTTGAGCCCTGACAGACGGATGACAGCCACGATTCAGATTCTGATGGAGACCTCTCAAATGTCAACGAGGTTGACCTTGAGGCCTCAAGTCTTGCTTAGACGCCAGCAAGCCACACCTGGGACATCTGCGAACCTGTGAGTTTGCACCGGTTTTCACCGGTTTGCACCGGTTTGCAACATCAGGATGAGGACGAAATCCAGGAGATACCCAATCCACCACAGCTGCCTTTGGTGTCGGAGGTTTCGGAAATATGACACTCGAGCAAGCGCACACAAACTTGCAGTAGGGCTGGACGTGCTCTTGACTTTCCACCTCGAACTCACGTGCCAGGAACGCTTGCAGGAAGTATGGCCTTTAGGAGATGCTGCGTTCGGCATCTTTGTCTGACCTGAGCTTAGAGCACACAGTGGCACACAGGATCACAAAAACAGGGGTGTAGGAACTTAGGACATTATGATTAGCAAAGGCAGAAGTTGTATGTCTGGCTGGACATCCGGTCGTAAGGCAGTAGGGATTCAGCATCTGCATTCCACGATTCCGTGCACCGTAGTGTTGAGGTCCGATTACTCATGACGTGATGACAGATCCCGTCGTAAAGCCCTAAGACTATGTGTCGACATGTGTATGTGTGCCGACAGAGTCGACATCCCTGCAAGGTCTGTGCGGATGGATACACGTATGAGCGCACGGCAATCGGCAGGTGGTTCGAAGCGTTATGGTCCCAGTCGAAGCTCACACACTTAGTTAGCGATGTGGATCTGGCTCATACATACATTGGGGCAAGGTCACGCAAGAGTCCTGTAACTGGTCAGAGTTTGCCTCATGTGGAGATGGCAGGGCGCTTAGATCGTGGGGTCGTGTAGCAGCCGTGTGTCGCAGACACAGTTTCCGCGTGTCTGCTCAAGCTGGAAGGTGCCAAACCATTCGGTCAGAACACTGCTGAAGACTCTCATAGACATGACCGACAAGCCCAAAGCCTGGGCCACTGACAAGCGCTTCTTAAGACTAAGAAAAACGTGACACGGTTCCTGGCGTTCAATCCTGCGACAGGTGCAAGACACGTCTCGGCCGTTGACGCCCGTCGCGACAAAGGGCAGCTCGCCGCCAGAGATGGTCGACCTACAGTCAAGATCTATGTCTGGACATATTCCAGACCTGTCGGGAGACGAAAAGCCATGCTTGTGCCCACCGCCCTCATCAACCGACGCAGAGACCGACTTGGTTCGTGGATCTTCTTCCGCGGCCTTCTCAGCGGTTCTCGCGATTCTCAACACTGTGCGTGAAGTAACGATGTGTTCTTGCTCTTCAAAACGAAGCTGAGTAAGCTGTGTCCTGGTGCTTGCTGTTGCTAAGAGCAGCTCTTCATCCTCATCATCAACTCTGCAAAGATCTGCAAAGCACCATGGTCAAGAACAAGTCTCTGTTGATTCTGTTGATTCTCGCGTGCTGGCTTTGCACTCACCTTGGCACTTCTAGTCCTCACTTCCTTTAGCTGAGAGGCGTCGGGGAAGTCCTATTCCGGAGTCTAGGCCGGCAACTTTAGCGTCCCCCCAGACTCTTCTTGGTGCTTCAGTTGTGCCTACCAGGATGCCTTCCATGTGAGCCTCCAGGACGGACAACATCAGCACTCACTGCTTCTCTCAAATTGTTGAGCAAACGCAAAATGCTGCTGTGCAGGACGCTGCTTGATGCCGTTTTCAGCAGGCGCACGAATCAATGTCGTGTGTGCCACGGCTGTCCCACCGCTGCATTTCTCAAGCATGTCTTTCTCAGAGAGTGCTGGTGCATGTAGTGACGCCAGAATGGCTCCGACAATTCATCAGAGGTCATAGTGTATCGTTCTTTTTAGTAGACGTCGCTTCTTTCCAAGCTCGCCAACCAGTTGCGACGAGGAAGAAGTTGCAAAGCGAATTCAAAATGGACAACGCAACCATGAAAACAGCAGTATGGGACTATTTGCATGTGTGTGAGCCTTTGCCGGAGTACAAGAATCTGCAAAGCTGCTCTGCTCCTCGCAGCTGTGAAGTGGGCTGTGGATCAGCATGTCCCAGACAGCACAAAGCACATTAGGAAGTTACGCAGCCGAGCTCGCAAACCCTAAGCACTTGAATTGCTAAGACACACGTACCAGGGCTCGAACTCTACATTCCAGTAGCTGGCCAACACAGGCGCTGCACCAAGGCCCATCACGTGTCGATTTGGGCCACGTGCGCATCTTGGCAGGCCGAGCTTCACACAATGGCCGACAGCTCCAAGGAAGAGCTTACGCCGCAGCAGGTGCAGATGCTTCGACGATGTATGGCGTTTTTTTTGTGTTGCAGCCATGGAAATCTTTTCGGTTTCTCGTTTGCCCTGCGTAGGTACAGGCAACGTATCAGCAGATAGAGAAGGAATGCTCTGTCATGATTAACAAGGCACTTTTCCCAAGAACAGCTGCATGTGGCATGTGCGTTCAGCAGTCCCGAATGCAGATCGCAGAGCTGGAGCAAGAGCTTAACGAGCATGCTTTGGTGATCAAGGTGCACCTGGAGGGAGTGGGGGCAATGGGGATGAAGGAAAAGAGGCTAGAGGGTTTACGGATGTTTGGGGTTTCTGTTGCCCTCAGGCAACAAATTAAACGTGTCTCCAAAGCGGAGCTTCCGTCCCTGGACCACTAAAACCATCTAAAACCTACTCTCTGCACATGGGCCTCCAGTCTATCGTGCACTGGTTCAGAAACTGTTGCCGATTCAAGTATGAGCCCCGAAACAGAATTGCTTTGCACCGTGGTCCCCCATCAGACGATTTCGTCCAGGTTAAGGGGACAAATTGTCAACACTTACCCTTCTCTAGTCACTCGAGAAATCCTATGCAGGCACGCGGGCAATTCTGGAAGTTTGACAAACGTTTTGGCGGGTACTGGGCACCCTTGGGCACCCAGCAGGATGCATGGTCCAAAGTCAGGCTACGCAATGCTGCAGACTCTCTGCGCATAGATGAACCGTGAATGTCTTCACTTTGCCGATTTTCGGCATGACAAGAGGATCTAAATACTTGAAAATTAAGATACCCTGAACAAGGTTCTCAACCAGAAGACACCTCAGCAGATACGCTGAACAGGGGGAAGCCTTCCCTTCCAACCTAACCTAATTCAACTAAAAGGTGATGCAAACTGGCTCAGAGGCCTTTGAGCAAGCGCTTCAATGCAAACTCGAAGCTTTGAGTGGGCTCATCTCGTATGCATATGACCATGCATCTCTGCTTTGCAGTGGCCTAAGGTGAGGAGGTCTGTTTCTGCTACATCTTCCTTTGCAAGCGGAAACTCGACAACCACGAAAGCAGCCTCAAAGCTCACACGGATCGCAGATACCGCACCGAATATCTGGATGCTTTGGCTGCGAGTCACCTCCACTGAGTCGAAATTAAAGAAGTCCTGAGTCGGAAATGCCCTGAACTCAAATCGAAAACAGAAAAGACCCCCCGCCCCCAAACTTTGAACCTTAATTTGCTTCTCGGGGGCCCTTCTTTGTGGGAATGTTGCCCGGGACAGCATGAGGAACGGAGCGCTAGTTGAGGTCCAAGGTATGGATGGGCCCATCGTTCGGGCCTTCAATAAAGCAAGGCCCGTGCTTTGTCCACCAACTACAGCCGCGATGCAGAGATCAAAGCCAACATGAGAAACGACTTTCTGGAGATTCGCAGAACCGCGAGTAGATCCCAAAGCACACGTGCAATGTACGTAAGCCATATGTAGGCTTGCCGGAAACAGGGGCCATGAGACAAAAACTGATGATCAGTTGAGGGTTTTGAGGGTTTGGGTTTGAGGGCTCAGATGGTTTTTCTGACTCATGCTGTCATGTTTCCTGATTCGTGCTGAGCATGAACCTTTCTGATTTCAAGAGTGGATGGATCAGTGACCAGTGCACGAAGGCTTTTGACAAAGTGAACTCCACGAGGCGATGCTTTCGCATGGCTGGCGTCTCAGCGTGTGTCACATCGTTTCTTAGAGCCGTTGAAGCCATGCAAAGCTGGCCGGGCATGTGGGCTGTTAGGTCGGCGGTGTTCTGGTAGAGCGAACTGTCGCTGAGGCAGCAGCAACCATGTTTCAAGAGGGATGCGCCGCGAAGCATGTGTGGGTTTAAGCAGGTCAGACCAGCTGTCGAAGGAAACCTCGAGAAGATACAGCAGGCGCTGTCGGAGTCGCTCTTGATTCATGTTGGGGAGGTGTTTTCATATGTTGCTTGACCTTCAGGCTGTGAACCAGCTGCAGGAACAGTTGAAAAAGAAGACCGAGCAAAGGACGCGACATGCACTTAACGGGAGGTCCTGTGAAATTCAGACTCCTGGAGCATGTGCATCTTTTGCATAGGCAGCTTGCACGGCGGCAGGACCCAGTTCATCCAGAAGTATAACTTGAATCAGCAGAAGCAGGCCTTAAGTAGCGCGGCACGTTTCGACTCGTTCAGTTCCACACCTGTGCAGGCCGCGCCTGCACCGGCGTCTGAGGCTGATGCCACCAGCAAGGGTGGGGGAAGCGTTCTTGTTTGAGCTGTATGTGAAAATGCCCGAACTCTAGGCCAATTGTCCTTATTCTCAGGATCTTTTCAGGAATCAGTCCATGAGTTTTTGTGCTGTTTGCAGTTCAATATGTCGCGCTAGCTTGCTAGCATGCTTGGCATTGAGTCAATTTGAGTTGCAACCGCTGTCGATGGAGAAAAGACAATATAGATTCGGAGAACTCTGTGCACAGAGAGGCTGCTGTTGATTCCGCGGGTCGCATCATGTACCTCTCAGCACAGAGCCATTTGCAAGGTGTGAATGCAGCCGCAGTCCACCACAGCAATGCAGCCGCAGTCCACCACAGCACAGGTACAACCATGCATCACGTGAAAGCTTAACCGTGCTGTCGCATTTTCGTGCGCAATACGTGCATGTATACATCATTTTCAAACATGACTTTCTAGGTCCAGGTCGTTTCAGCAACGCCCTCACCATGCAAAGTTGTAGCTGCTAAAGCGTGCGCTTCTTTGTAGATGGAGCTGCAGCTCCAGTGGCTCGTGTTTTTTCCTGGCCGGCCTAGCAAGGCCGATTGGCGTCGCTTTGATGCCTCCGCGCGAATTGCACGCGCAGCTCTTCAACGTAACAGTGCTTGCCACATATTGTTCGAAGACAGAATATGCATCAGCTTGAGCCCAGACTTCTTGGGTGGAGTGGGTGGAGTGTGGGATGGTACTGAAGCTCTCTACCAGACCTTGCTGAAAGAAATCGCCGATGGAAGGCCGGTGCCGCATGCAACTTTGATGCCAAAAAGTAATCTGGCTGATTTTCTTCGCGGCATGCTGCAACCAGTGGACGTTGTATTGGACTTTCGTGAAAATGGCGCAATGGTCCTTGGCCTCTACCAAGAGGGCCCTAGACGGCCCCGCAATGCCTTGTGCATTATCGGGGGTGTCAAGGATATCCACGACGAAGAGACGAAAGTCTTGAAACAGACCTGCTTGGATTTGCGAAAGACCAGGCTTAAAGTCAGCCTCGGCTCACAAGCTGAGCTGACGTCGAAGTGCATGAAGGCAACTTGGTATCAGCAGAGCTGCAAGCAGAAGAAGCCGAAGCCCAGCGTACTTAAATCAGGTCATGTCTTCTGCCACAGTCTAGAGCCCAGAGCAGCCGGCAAGCTTCTTCAGGCTGTCGGCGAGCTGAACAAGGGTCCAACTTTCGCCAACGCCATCTCTCACTTTCTGTCATCCGAACCTGTCCGTCCACCGGCGAGGGCAGACTTCCGGCCCCGGTTGCATCTCATCGCTGCATGGTGGCAATACGTAGCAGTGATGTTTCGTGTGGAGTCCTTTGCTACTTGCGTGACCTCCGCAGATGCCGTAGATACATGTCAGATACGCTTGATGTGATCTCGGAACTGAGGTGGTGCTTCCAGCCGCAACCTCTTTCCTCCAGTACTTTGAGCAGCCAGGAACTGCGACGATGGTTGTCGATGCTTTCGTGAACAGCCATGGTCGCTTGACCTGGGGGTCAAGCTAAGTTCCATTCGGCACTGAAGGCACGAGATTGTTGCATGCCTGTTGGTGCGGTGAGAAATCTGAGGCGTCTACAGAAACATGTGGCCCCTCGGCTGCAAGATCGATCTGTTGAGATGCTGTGTCTCGTGCGTACGATCCAAGGCTCAGCTTCCTAACCGACAGAGGCCCAGTCGCAGTGAGCTGGGTTTCGTATCGTTTCGCACATTGCTTGCAGAATGTGCGGAGCCGTGGAGCCTTCGTCTGAGCCGCGAGTGCATCACTTCTGCTGTGGCTGTGGCAGGCGACGCGCTGACCATCCAGTCACCTGGTACCAAGTGCTTGGCCGAAGCTGATGCCACAACATTCCTGAAGGACATGCCGTGCGCAGAACGCGAACGATCTACCCGAGACATGCCATGACGTGCCTCTCATGTCTCAGCATCTTGAGCTCCTGTGTGGGAGAGTAAGATTCGAAGAAAGGTGTCTCAAGACACGGCCAGGAGAAATTGCGGCACTTCCAAAGTTCGAATCGAACGCTGGCGGCAGCTTGCCTGCAAAGACGCAAGTGCGAAGCCAATGCCTGCTTGAATGCCGTTGACAAGGCCCTTCTCAAAGACAGCAAGGATAGCCATGGAAGAGGCGGCCAGCGTGTTCTGGTGGCAGATGAGACGAGGCAGCATCTGTCTGCATCTGGTGCCTTAACAGGTTCCCTTGAGGTCCTAGAAAAAGGTTGAGTGTACGTGAGCGTCTTGCTTCCAATCAGCATGCATGATGCGTTTGTGCATAGAAAGTGCTGTGACACTGTGCAGGCCAGTGCTGCAGCAACGCATGGACAGAGCAGCAGGCCAACCACAGGTGGATGGGAACTGTCTTTGCATGCTCTACGACCAGTCTACGACTTTATGAGCTCTACGTGTGTCCGGAGAGGTCGGCCTGCAATGAAACCATTTCCGCCAGGAACAGGTGGCTGTAGTTTTCGTGAACACAGAGATCGAGCGGGAAGCTGCGATCCAGGCATGCAGTGATGCAGGCCACAAGGGTCTGGACTCCTCACACCCACTATGCTTGGATTCAGCATGCAGTGATGCCCGGCAGGTGTGTGCTTCCACGCCTGCGCCAACGTGGGAGGTGTGGCGTCGGGCATGGCCTACGCTTCCAGCTCAGTCTGACAGCGCGAGTTTTTGAACCGCTGGCAGCTTTTATTGTCCGATGCGAGATTTTTTTTGTTGCTCTTTTGGATAAATTCTGAGGCCAATGTGCTCCACAGTGCAGGAGTGCTTGGGCCCTGCCTGGCAGCAGCTGTCCCCAGCCGCCATGCCGCCAATCGTGGGAGTGCAGCGAATCTTGCTTGCATGTTTTATGGTTTGAGTGCGGCATGAAAGAAAGCAGCGGGCACCTGTGATGTCAGAAGCACCATTGCATTCGCATGCCCTTTTTTCAGAACAAGATCGTATCAATGCTGTGCCCATCGGTGCCCTTGTCTGGCACTTTGTTTCTGCCTCGCTGCTGCTAGCCCTTTGTTTCATTCCCTGCCTTTCGCTTGACCATTAACGCATTGACCTTACAAGGTTTGTTGCTCTTTGCTGTATTCCCTCCGCCTTTTTGTTTCTTGTTTCTTGCATTTAGCATTCACCTCCTTTTCTGATGTTGTGTGGGTTGTGCTACTTCCCATCGCGCAACCGGAGTTCTTGTTTTCCAAGCGCTTCTTCCCTGGACTTATCCAGCCTGTGATCTTAAGGGGTATGCTTGCAAGTTGTGTCAGAAAACCCAAGTCGATCACTTTCGCTGAGGAAGCCTTCGCAAGCTGCGTGCCCCAGTGTCAGCCACGAGCTTATCTTGTGTGGAAATGCAGCGCAGGCGGATGCGGCTGCATTTTGATGCCAGGGAAATGTTTGAGAAAGTTTGCATTTTCGGATCCCCTCAGCACTCCAAAGCTCCTCAATGCCCAGGGTGCAGGGTGACTATGACTATAGGTGACTGCTGAACGGAGAGCATGTTCCATGCGACGGGATCCCCCCTAGGTCGCAACTCCCGTCTGCCAGCGGATATGCGACCGAAAGGCCAGGTGTAGCAAGCCATGCAAGCCACATCACAGTCAGCTGTCTTTAGGTCTTGACGGGTCTTGACGGGTGTTGACGGGTGTTGAGGTGTGGACGGGTGTTGGATGAGCAGGCAGCGGCAAACTGGCACCGTGGGCTGCGGGGGCTGCAGCCGCGAATGCCGCGGCACCGACGGTGTGGCAACTGCCCTCGTCTTGCCAAGAAGAGGCCCTGAACTGAACGTAGCAGAATGTGAGCTGCTGCTAAGCCGTCGCAGCAACCGTAACTTTGCAGAACCTCACTGCGCAGCTGGGCTTTGCAATCCGAGCACCACTCTCAACCATCTCCGCGCTCTGCCAATCCGCAGGCGTCGTCGAGCAGTGCCAAGAGCGAGACGCGCTCACAAGTCTGTGACATGCCCGCATAGCTTGCACCTCAAGGGAGTTGAGGACACAACTTCCCCATGACGAGGATGGTTTAACAAAAGCTTTACATGCAAGAGCCATTTGCCGACTGACAGTGAATGAGCAGGTGTGACTGGGACATGTAGAGAACGTGCTTAAGGGCAACATCTCACATGATGGTCGCTGGCCAGGCGGTTCGGCCCATCTAGAATCTAGAAAAAAGGACGCCGCAACAGCTACAGCGAGAGGCACTTTGCAAGCAGATGGCAACCCGTGCCAGTGCAGCTTTGCCAGCAGAACGGCTGCGTCACTCCTGAGTTGGGCACCGCCGCAGCCTACAACTTCTTCGGAACCAGCCCGCCAGAAACTTGCCCGACGCATGTTTTACCCTGCGCGGTCCGACTCAGCAAAAAGGCACTGCTTATTCTGGCCAGCCGGGCATCACTGTGTAAGTGATGTGCATGCCTATGCATGCCTAATGGGCCTTCTCCTAATGGGCCTTCTGAGCCCCAGGTGGGGCTGCGTACCCTATAAAAGAAGTTTTTGCAGTTTTACAAGTTTCAGGGGTTATTGACCTCCTGCAGGCTTCCTGGAAGGCTTCAAGAGGCGCCACATGCACGACGAACACAACAGACAAAAACCCACACAACCGACAACCGGCGGGCGAAATCGAGGGCACTGCAAGGCCGCTGTAATCTGCGAGCAGATGTTTTTCGAATTGTGATCTTACTAGTGCTCTGGACTTGAAGGCGACGCCCTACCGACGCCTACCACTGATCCTGGCAACACCGTGCTCAGCACAGAAAACGGAGCAGAGCATCTCGATCCCAGTGATGCGGCCGCTTCCAGTGCGGAACCTGAGCCGGAGAAGCCAGAGCTGCTTGCTGCACATTGTGGCTTTTCTTTTGAGGTTAGCTTCAAGGGAAATTTCGAGTGTTGGCGATGGAAAAGTCAACCAAGGAGTTCACAGCCATCGGATTGACCAGATTCAGTGTTTCACATATCTTCTTAGACGAGATCGTCATGGCCCATCATGGCATCCAGGTTTGGGAGCCTGCTAGGCAAGTTGCCTGAAGTCTGGCTCTCCCTCCAGCGGTGCGCTTTGAAGAAGCACTTCCCAACGTGCAACACAAATGGTGCTTCTTTCGCAGAAAGCGTCACGAGAAACTGCCGTCCATGGACATGGCATTCAGCTCGAGAGCATTGGCACCAGATGTCCACATCAACATCGTCCTCGCGCAGGGATGCCTCGTGCCTGTGCAAAGCAGCACGGTTCGAATGGCAGAAAAGTCTGAGAAGAGTTGGAAGCAGTGGAAGCAGTGCGGGGTGCTCTGAGGGATGCACTGCGGGAGCAAGTGTCATGCATTTTCAAGGGTTGCAGGCATTTGAAGGCAGTGTGGAAAGATCTGCCCGATTTGGCCCAAGGAGCGTGCAGGCATTTGCATTTGCACCCTGCAGGATTCATGAACTCCTGACATCATAGACATGTTGTAAGAGAACACCC
Source organism: Symbiodinium natans (assembly GCA_905221605.1). Classification (NCBI taxonomy): domain Eukaryota; class Dinophyceae; order Suessiales; family Symbiodiniaceae; genus Symbiodinium; species Symbiodinium natans. The sequence goes on from CAJNDS010000035.1 coordinate 226,232, forward strand.
CACGTTAGATTAATTTGAATTGTTGCTGGTCTGCCGGGGTCTTCCTGGACTGCCGATGGTTGATGCCTCAATGTTCAAGATGCCAGACAGTGATACTGGCAGTTCCAATACTACGACGATGACAACGGCATTAAGGTTCAATAAGGTAACGAGACGTAGCACACGTAGCACAGCCCAGGCGAAGCACAGCTCCGTCATCCGGCCAGAGGCACGACCCTCCTCAGCAGTCCTCAGCCCTCGCCTGTTTCCTGCTATCCTGTTTGGCGTTCCGGAATTGCAGGGCCTCCAGGGGCCGGTCTGGGCTTTGTTGAAGTTGCTGGCTGAGTTGTTGATCTTCAGACTGCAGGCCAGTCGACCATACCCCGTCCTTGTCGGCACAGAGCGCAAGGAGACGTGAAGCTGTGCAAGAAGTGGATAGAAGTGGTATACGAAGTCAACTCTTGACGCGCCCAAAGGTCCTTCCACGTGAAGGGCACTCGGCATGTCCGCTAATGCTGCCGTAGACACACAAGATTCGGCGTTGACTCTTTTGTCAAGTCATCGCAGGACATGGTTGCTGTGTCACCTCTGCTGCGCCCTCAAGCTCACCAAATCTCTTCCAAACAGTCAGACATATTCAGACTATCCAGACTGCCCAGCGTGCATCAGAGTGGGCGGTTCAGCTGAAGCCCCTTGCATGCTGTTGAGGAATGTGAGGAAACAGCCAGCACGAGGCCGCCGCAGGATCCCCAAGTGTGCTGCTGTCTTGTCGCATGCTGTTGTCTTGCTTCTGCAATTTATGCAGTTTCTCTCCAAGGCTCGGACTTAAAGGAGGCTTCGGAGTTCTGCCAGAAGCATTCCGTGGATCCAGCCTAGAGCCCAATCGCTCTTGCCTTGTGAGCACGCGGAGTTTGCATGGCTCTGCGCAATATCGATTGCACTTTGCAAACTTTTGCAAGGCGAGCGGAAGGTTGAGGCGCCGTGACGAGACGGGAGGAGGTGGTTTCGTGGTTTCGGCACGATGGTGGCTTTCGAAGACTGCTCGGGTATCCCCTTGGCGTGCCAGATTCTGCCCCAAAGAGGGAGATCGCTGATGAACCCGTTGTGTCTGCCTCAGCTTGCTCAGCACGGACAATGGGGGGAAGCAGAGTCGAGTGTTGAGTCTTGAGAGTGTATTGGGGGGTGTGGCCCACTAGTGTGAGGTTCCAAAGCATGACGAAGACGAATTAGACGAGGAGACGAGGCGATTTCTTTGGCCAAGTTGTTGTAGGTTTTTGATGGTTTTTGCAATTCCGCACTTTATTCAGGCAGTGGATATCTATGCTCATGGACTGGCCGGGTGCCGAGTCTACCGCTGCCAACTGCTTTCCGTCTCGGTGCTTGCGCCTTGCGCATGCTACACTACTGTCCACGAAGGGAAGCAGGGGTGATAGTATTTGCCGGATGGTTTCGAGACGTAGTCTCTTCGGAATACGCTGTGTTCCACTAGTTTAGCCCATGGTACGGTTTCCGCCAAGGAGTGAACTTGATGATGACTTCCCCTTGCCAATCCAGCCTGTGGGTCTGACTGGCAAGTGGGTGGCCAAGAGACTGTGTCAGGAGTAGGGGTTTTTGCTATGTTTTGTTGTTTAGGTTGCGGTGACCTCATTCCCGACTTATGGCCTACTCGAGTCATTCCAGTCACCGCCTTCAACTGCCCAAAGCCTTTTTGGAACTCGTATCTAGGACCTCTCTGGCTTCTGGAAAAAGGGAGGGATAGTAAAGGAGCTTTCTTCAAGTCTCAAGCCGAGGTCCTTGGTTGCTGTGGAAGAGGCCCGAGGCCGCGAGAGGGTGACTCATGGTGACCCTCCGCTCTCTGGTGGCTCTCTCTGGTGGCTCTCTCTGGTGGCTCTTTCAGGGGGGAAGGCTTGTTTCGCTTTTTCTGCTCGTCGCCATGGGCATGTTGCGGAAGTGCAGGGTCTGCTTGTTGATTCTCGGAGATTCGGAGATGATGCAGCTGGGTGTCTCTGGTGTCTCTGGTTGTGCGCTTCTTGCAAGGAGGCCAGCGGAAGGACACGCAGGATCACATGCCAATGTATTTCAGCAATGATACGCTTCTCTTCTGTGCCTTGGATGCAGGCAGAGGGCTGATTCTTCCAAGCTTGGGGTTGGATTGTGGTGGGCCAGCTCTGCAACACCTTGGATGCAAACCCTTGGGACGACAAGTAGCGATGGTGCTCTTGCTGACTCTTGCTCTATGTGCAACACCTCAATCTCTTGAGCAGGTTATGATGCCCCTGACCTCACTTATGACGAGCACTTCAGCAGGCCACATCGCACGTGCAACGGAACTGGTTCTGTCCTCGTGTCGAAACCAATTCATCCTGCACCCCCGCATGTACAAGCCAAACACCGTGAACCTCACTCAGCTAAAGACATAAAATTCAAACCCTTAGTCCTCCTGGAGCCTGCTTGCAATCACTTCTTCTTTGGAGTTTTAGGGTTTGCTTTAGAGGCTTACAATTCCCGTTGGCTGCGCGCTCCCTTGGGCTTTCGGTCTGGAATGTGTGCTACGTTACCTATATAGCCGGACCCTTTTTGCAGCACAAGCGTCGCTGTAGCGACCCGATTTTTTGAAGGAAAGATGGCAAACAAACCCTCGACATCAAGGGGCATCAGGCTGGCAAGCTTTTTAGCCTCCCAACCCCATGCAAAACAAACATCTTTGGGCCTCTCCAGTGTCCAATGTTCAAGCTCACGAAGCTCACTGTCACCCTTGCTCAGCCACCCATAGACCACCCATCCACCCACCCGTCGCCCTGAGTGGTCGACCGCTCTCTCCCCATCGCTCCGGCATAATCGCTTAATAAGATGTCGACCCGCCGGTGACTCGATCTCGCTCTCACTGTTGCCCTTCATCACCCACCCCGCCTATAGACTCCCGGATCTCGTTTTTTTGGAGAATGAAAGAAACGAGAGCTGAACTTCAGAAAGGGTGCAGGAAGTTTCTTTGGGGGAGCCCGTACGGTGCCAGCAGATCAGTCCGAACGTGAGGGAATATTGGAGTTTTGTTACTGGAAAGACCCCACAGGGTGGTTCCTGAGCCCTGGCGATTCCAGTTCTGGGCAAGAGGCCGGGTGTGCAAAAGTCCGCTTGCCACATGTTGACACGTTGACCACGAGAAGCATGGCAGGCAAAGACTCCTCAATTGCCGTTCGTGGGCTTCATGACCACCCCGTCTTCAGTTGCGCTCTTGTGTACAGTGCGAAGGAGCCTTCCAGGACTGCGAGTGCCTGCACAACAGCTCTTTTCTTGTCTAGGTCGTCGTCTGGCAGATGACGTGTGCCGATGTTGCTTCACGGCTGGGCTACTGGTGTTGGTGATGGGGGTGGGAGTGGGGGGAGGGGGGGGGTGCTTGCGTTTGGGTTGGTGGTGCTCGTGGTGCTATGCTGACTGTAGCTGCTGCTGCTGATGTTGCTGGTGGAGCTCATGGTGGCATGGCGCGTCGGTGTGGTGGCGGCGGTGTCGCTGATGGCTACGTGCGATGGTGGTCGTGATCGGTGATCGTGGTCGTCCTTCTTGTCGCTATTGTCGTCATGGTGACTGCTTTTGTTGGTATAGTGCCGCTTCTGCATCTGATGTTTCTGCTGATTTTGCTCTGGACCTTATTCAGGAAGTGCACACAATGGATGCGACATCACTACGACCTCGAAGGCAGGGCGAGATTCCCTAAGATTCACACATGGATCAGTTGCAATTTGCAGCAGGCTTCAACAACCCAGATGCTGAGTACATTGTGACTCATTCCATGGACACTACGGTGATCTGGCGACTTGACCACTTGTGGGAGGCCAGTTGCAGGGGAAGAAACGCGCTCTTTTGGTAAATATCCTCTACTGAGGCTGAGCCCCCTCCTGTGATGCTCTCCAGGTTGCGGAAGAAGCTGCCCTGGGCAACAAACAGGAAGCGGAGCCTGTGCGCACACTCTTTTGCCCATACCTTCCGCAGATCTACGAGGTTTTCTTCACTGGAGCCATACAGCGGGCTTTGTTTTTTTCCAAGTGCAGGACCCTTCGAAGAAGCTTGAGATCAGTCAGACCAAAGAAAGCCCATCGCTGCTCTCAGAGAGTAGTGCGGAGCTGTGGCTGAAGACCTTGGAAGGCCTTCACACATCTTCCAAGCCAAATATTCAATCTTATACGATTTATGATGGTTTGTACGATGTTAGGTTGTTCCTGCCAGATTTGCTTGTTGATTCGCTGTAGAACTCTATCGGTGTTTTCATGCTACAGTAAGCAGCGTCGTCTCGCAGGCATGTATCCTGTGCAGCGTGACAAGCTTGCTGGCTGCTTCGCCATTGTGGGCGAGTACCTGCCTGGACAGGGCTGTCGTAAGGGAAATGCGGTATGTTGTTTGTGGCACACCTGGAAGCATCATCTGCAGGCAGCAAGATTTCATAAAGATATGTTTCCCCAGACCTACCAGCCAGTTATCCTGTACCATCCCAAAAAGACGGGGTGGACGATAAGGACACCGAAGGAGAAATGTAATGACTCAGAAGATTCGATGAACGATGGCTGTCAACCGCCGGTCGCAGTTAGAAGAGACGACGAGACATGAGCTTTGCAAGCCAAGACAAGGCTTGAGCTCCTAGGCATGCAGGGGGGGTTTTGAATGTTTGGACGTGGGATGCAGGCTACAGTGCCCTATTGCGCCTGCACCTGTCCACTAAACCAAATGAAGAAGCGCTTAAGCCTGCTAGCTGTCAACCGGAGATGAATGAGCAAGCAGACATGCCGCGTATCGTCACGTTGCACGGAGTTGCACTTGCGTCAGGACAGCGAAGTCCCAACTACCGTCCTGACGATCACAGAGGTGGCGTTGTGATGCGCGAGGACCGCAGCGGTTTGCTAATACTCTCAGTCGCACGTGGTCCTGAAGTCCGGAGCTCGGCGCTTCAATGAGCTTCAGCCGTGGTTACGAATGCGACGTTGCAACCTGTGTGAAATGCAAACCTTCAAAGTGGGTGGGCACGCGTGTTGGGACCCAAACTAAGGTCGAAGTTTATGCCGTCACCCCGAAGCTGGATGTTATTCCCATGGCCCTGGTTGACGCTGACATCGGTGCAACTCTCGGCTCTCTCATGAGTGTGCAGGCACCAGGCTGGAAGATGTGATTTGCGGAGGCCTCACCTCATGTCTTGAGATCGTATTCCCAGAGGTCTGGCCCTTAAGCAGAAATCTCATCCGAGTGGGCCGGAGCTTTCTGACGGTTCTAGAATTGTTATTGAAGATTTTCTCTGGTCCTGCAGGGCCCATTTCGCGGACTGCGAGCAAGACTACAGCCGGATGAGAGTGCAACACCGTGGGCGGCTTGGGCTTTGATATCCGACCCAAGGCTGAGGCATGGGTTCCGGAGCATGTGGAACCCCGGCTGACAAAGCTCCCCCCCCGCTACTGCCGAAAGTTAGCTGAAAGTCCTTCCCCTGCAGATTTTCTTGTCGACCCTCACCTCAGCGCCTCAGGGGTAGAAGATAGTGTGCAGAAGCCCTTTTCCTTCCCCTCAACGTCATGAGGCCGTACAAAGAGGAAAATCCGCAGGAGAGCAGCATCAAAGACTCCCCGTGCGGGGCCCGAGTGCCTGGGGGATAGTCGGATATGCATGTTTAAGAATCAATTCTCACAGCATCCCGTTACTACCCTAGCTCTGCACAAGAATGGCTTGCAATTAACGCCCTGACCTTCGAGAAGTCGATGTGCTTTCTAGTGGAGGCCGCAAAGCTTGAAAAGCTCGAAAAGCTCGAAAAGCCAATGCTCCACACCACCAGGCGCGATTGGAATCCTTTCGTGGCCTAGCGAACGGGACACTTGCAGCAGTTGGGTCAAGACAGCATTCTGTCTCTTTGCAGGTGACAAATCACCAGGCAATACTCCGTGCGGCTCTCAATCTTTGGCATGTGGCCCTGAGTGGGACAAAGCTGCCCGGTGTTCTAACACATGAAAGAACTGTTCCAGTTCTGCAGACCTCGAAATCCTGCAAGTGCGAACTCCTTCGACAACCTGTATTTCTGCTGCGAGAGAAGATGTGCCAAACATCGACAAGATACAGGTATCTTGGAGTTCTAGTTAAAGCTTCACGTCAGACTTCCATTCTCTGTTTAGCAGACAACAAACACAAAATCTATGGCCGTCTGTTTATGGCGTCAGGAACTAGAGATCCAAGGCATCAAGCAACATCTTCGTGTCTGCGAAGCTGTTTCTCATGAAAGCGATCCTTTCGATTTGAGTGAAACACACCCCCTCGTGATGAATAATGCTCGTGTTGCTTGGTGCTGTTGCTCTGTATGAACGGCATCAACAGCGGGAACCTCAATATCGTTCGTTGTGTGCGCTTCAGAAAGGTTCGCGTAACGTAAGGGACGTTTTAAGATTTACGGGCCATGGCTCATCAGGTGGCTTTTCTGAACTCAGATTCATCACGGCCACGTGGAGCCACGTGCATACAAAGTCGAAAGGAGTTGAATATTCAAACGAACAGAGACTGTATGATATGTCATTACCCACACAACAGTCCGTCGCGCTTTGTTGCGGCGCAAAACCTCAATTTCAAAAACAGGAATCTTGTTTGACGGGAAACTGCGGCACATGCAGACATTAAGTGCAGACCTCACCTGCTTCTGCTTGACTTCCCACCACTTGACTCAGGCCGAGCTCACCTGTAAAGGATGCTCAGTCGGAGCCTAAGCCATCCAGCAAACACCGGTACGCAGTGCATGTCTGTCACAGGAGGCAGCAGAATCAACTCCACCATTTCTGCCATTTCCTGCATCCTTAAACATGCGAGGCCGAAATCCAAGATCGGCAGCGGCCAGCACCAGGTTTGCACGCCACGAGGCCATGTCCTCTGCTAGACGACAGATCCTCTTCAAGCCTTGTGCCTCCGTTTGCCGACTTCTGCAGGTGCCAGCTTCCAGAGTACGAACATCGGAAGAGGACTCCACTTGGTGAGTGCGTCATTTGTGGTCAGATCTCCCAAGAGCTTTCCAAGAACTCCGCCTCCAGGAAGCTTGCCCCGACAGGTCTCCTCACGAGGCATCCACCAGCGCACAAAGTCTGACTTGTCTGACATGTCTGAGAGGGTCCGCTTCGCCGCTCCTGCCAGGAACGGAGACACCCGCATCTCCGAGCCGTGTGCAGGTCTCGCGCGTGGGCGTGCGCCAAGGCTCCTGCTCTGCTTGCGCCACTGTTGCCGCTGCTTGCCACCCTGTGCCACGGTGAATCATGGCAATGGTAACATGAGTTCTTCCCTTGCAGGGCATCAAAGCGACGGGCGGCTGGCAGTTGGCCGAGAGCCAAGACAGACATCCAAAACATATCGCACCGTTCTGGGCCTTTGCGTGAGTTGCTTTGGATTCCGCATGTCTCAGCAACATCCAGCAGCTGTGTTTTGCTTTCGTTTGCCTAGGTGTCCGAATCTCGGACAAGTCGCGGCCGCTTACCAGCCAAGGCATGCATTGTCGGATGTTTCCGCGATTTGCCACATTCGTCCTCCGGCTTTGAAGATCAGGCACCAAAACCAAGACGCCCTCGACGACGCAGATTGCAGGCATGTGTGACCCATTAATTGAAATCGTAGATTCTGACACTACGGCGTGACTCAGAAATCGGATGTTCTTGTACTACACCATTGGTTTTCGAAGCCGACTCGTGATTCTCTGCACCCTGATATACCCTGATGCGAGTCCACTGAGGACGTCGCAATGATTCTCGACAAAGTAGTACAAGCCTGGCACCAACATCAAGTGCAGCCCCCACATGTGGCAAAAGCTTTTTAAGGCATCTTGGTTCAGAATGCATGTCTTGAGCAATGCTGCAGATTTGAGGCGTGCGAGTGTCTGAACGACGTTCAAATTCCCCAAGAGGCCTCCGCAGGGCAGTCCCGCTGTAGAAAAAGTTAGTGCTGATCTGCTCATTTTGTCAGGACGTCGCGGTGAGACTCGCTCAACCACGAGCTCTGGCATGGTGAGTCACGGCCCCGAGACAAACTTCGCAGAAGCCTATCATCTGTTGCCCACACTTGCTCACAACTTGCTGGCTGGAGGTGGAAGCCGTGATGCTGCAGGCAGCTGCCCCTTTCCTATGCTTTACTGCACCTCTCGCTTCTGCCCCCAGTTCGCAGCGCTGGTCATCGCCTGGTCACCAACCTTTCTGGCGGCAGCCCCACAAGCCTGGCTCCAAGAGCAGACTGGGGCTATGCCCGGTTCCGCGGTTTCGGGAGGCCTTTTGCATTGACCTTGTTCACGGCAGCGGTGAGGCCAAATCAGCGCATCAAAAACGGTGCGCCGAGACGTGAAGCCACTTGTGAAGGTTGGGAGAGTAGCCTTTTGCAGCTTGCTGCTCTTGTGCGGCCTCGCGTTCAGAATTCAGAACCAGTCGAAACGTTTCAAATCTACACGCCTAGCTATTAGTGCAACACAAGGAAAAAGAAGACAGCAGGCAACTCTTTGTCTTTTTCTCGCATACGGGTTGCGTCACGGGCAGTCTCAAAAAAGGCCCTGGCACATGCAAGGCCAGGCATTGCACCGCTGCCCACTTTAGAGTCGCGTCGCAACCTGGAAAGAAGGCCAAGTGCAAGAGGTGGTGCAGGCATGTGCAGGCAACCTCTACACTTGGTCAGCGCCCCACTCACAGTGGATTGTGACCGGGCGACGCAGCAGGAAAAGGCGTCAGGCACTCAACAGCAGGAAAAGGTATCATGCAGACTGTTCAGGCGTTCAGGCACGTTACTTTTCATGCACAGGCATGGTTGCACGCTGGCGAGGCATAGAGACCCGGTCGAAAGGCTCAACAATCATCTCAATCATCTCGTATGCATTTGAGTAAAGGCAAATGCGGGACAAAGGGCATTGCAGGATCATGCATGGGCTTTGAGTCCTTATGGATGTGGGCTTTGTTAGAACCTGTTTTGTCAGGACAGGCCGTGCGCCAAAAAAGTCTTGAAGAACATAATCGGTTTCCAAGTGCCAACAAAAGTTACCTTCCCAACACACCTGACCCTGCTGTCCATGTCCAAGGGGCTGCTGCTGCTACTACTACTACTACTACTACTACTACTACTACTACTACTACTACTACTACTACTACTACTACTACTACTACTACTACTACTACTACTACTACACCACCAACCACCACCAACCACCACCAACCACCACCAACCACCACCAACCACCACCAACCACCACCAACCACCACCAACCACCACCAACCACCACCAACCACCACCAACCACCACCAACCACCACCAACCACCACCAACCACCACCAACCACCGCCAACACTGGCAAACACCGCCAAACACTGGCAAACACCGGCAAACACCGCCAAACACCAGCAAACACCGGCGGCAAACACCGGCAAACACCGGCAAACACCGGCAAACACCGGCAAACACCGGCAAACACCGGCAAACACCGGCAAACACCGGCAAACACCGGCAAACACCGGCAAACACCGGCAAACACCGGCAAACACCGGCAAACACCGGCAAACACCGGCGAACACCGGCGAACACCGGCGAACACCGGCGAACACCGGCGAACACCGGCGAACACCGGCGAACACCGGCGAACACCGGCCAACACCGGCCAACACCGGCCAACACCGGCCAACACCGGCCAACACCGGCAAACACCGGCAAACACCGGCCAACACCGGCCAACACCGGCAAACACCGGCCAACACCGGCAAACACCGGCAAACACCGGCAAACACCGGCAAACACCGGCCAACACCGGCCAACACCGGCCAACACCGGCAAACACCGGCAAACACCGGCCAACACCGGCCAACACCGGCCAACACCGGCCAACACCGGCCAACACCGGCCAACACCAGCAAACACCAGCAAACACCAGCAAACACCAGCAAACACCAGCAAACACCAGCAAACACCAGCAAACACCAGCAAACACCAGCAAACACCAGCAAACACCAGCAAGCACCAGCAAACAGCAGCAAACACCAGCAAACACCAGCAGCACCAGCAGCACCACCAGCACCAGCAGCACCACCAGCACCAGCAGCACCAGCAACACCAGCAACACCAGCAACACCAGCAACACCAGCAACACCAGCAACACCAGCAACACCAGCAACACCAGCAACACCAGCAACACCACCAACACCACCACCAACACCACCAACAACACCAAAACCACCAACACCACCAACACCAGCAACACCAGCAACACCAGCAACACCACCAACACCACCAACACCACCAACACCAGCAACACCAGCAACACCACCAACACCCCTGACTCTTTGCGACTGCAGGCAGCAACATCCGAGGGAGTCCGGCTGCGCAGCCGCTCAGTCTCCAGCGACAATGCCGACCGCCGTGGCCAGGTGGGGAGTCTACACTGTGTACACGTTCTATTTTTCAGACGTTGATGCTGAACTCACGGGTCTGGCAGTGCCACGCGGGATCTGGAGCCCTGGCCTTGCCAGGCAGTGTCACCAAAGCTGGCCGAAACCCCTCCGCGGCCAGAGTCTGTTGAGCCTGCTACGGCCTAAGCTGCACTTCGACTGGTGGTGGTACCATGTGATGACAGTACAGTGCGGGCCCAGCATTTCTGAGGTCGGGGTGAACAGTGCATCCGCTCAGGCAGTGGAGTACGGATTTGTTAGCAGGAGCGAAAACGCTGTCAGCCATCGTGAGCAAGCGTGACAGCTTGGGCCAGGCCAGTTACGTGGCTTCCCCACAGATGTCCCGCCTGAGCCTTTCGGCAAGGTCAGCAGCAGGAATTGCAAGAGTCACTGCTCAATGAGTTTTTCTGAAATCATCGCATGGGCACCAAGGCCATGTAGCAGCGCCGGTATCCAGGCAGCACACGGCCCGTGTTCCTGCACAGAGGTGGCGCAGTGCATTGGAACCAAGGGAACAGTCCAAGGGAAGCAGCAAGTTGATGTAAGCTTGAAGTTCCTTATCGACAATTGCACACCAACTTAGGCCTTGTCTCTGCTTGCCACAGTCCAGGGCTGTTCACGGTTTGCCTTTGGCCAGGTTTGCAGTCGCGCCGAGCGGCCGCGGGTCCTCAGGCAGAGTTCCGAGAAAACAATTGGGGCCAATCATGAAGTTGTGAAAATATTTTGGTATGCCCTCGCCATGCTCCTTTGCCATTTTGCCGTTTTTCCGGTCAATTTCCATGCGCTGGTCGCCTGGCATGCCAAAACTCTTCAACCGAACGGCAAGTCTTTCATCTGTCGTTAAAATGGAGTGCTCATTGATGTATGGAGCTAGACCTGATGCCCTGTGAAAAGGAAGACTCCACGATTGAATGCGCGATGCGCGCAAGTCGCTCGAATGCTCCATTCAAGTGGCTCTCAGGTGTGGTGCCTGCAAATCAACCACGGCTTCAAGGCAGGTACTTGTTTTCATAGCCCATAAACGGCACTGAGTGACCAGAGCTGTTTGCAGTCGGAATCGAGGAGTGTACAACACTAATTACTGACGTCCACAATTTTGCTGCCAGGTCTTTCCTCGTGGCCGAGTGTCTGGGTTCCACAAGTCATTCCAGCAGTACAGCCGGTGCCGGTGCAGGTGCTGACTCCAAGATCTTCATCGAACTCTAAGTCTTGCTGAGTGCTAGAGCCACGTATTGGGCGAGTCGTAATGATGCCATTCGATATGCAGGTGCCAATGTCAATGGTGAGCCGCAGCTCCATGGGACACCACTTTGCGCAGCACTGGCCGACTTATTGTTGAGATAAAGAAACTCCATGTTAGTCCATGAGTGCTCAAGCTTCGCAAGGGTTTGAGTGGAAGGCAGTCGAGGGCCAGCTTTACTACAGTGGCAGCAACAGGCTACCCTGCTGTGGGGAGCTCAGAGTGACAGTCCGTTCAGACCTGAAAAAGCCATCGAGAGAGCTGTATTTTCGGGTTCCGGAATGTAGTTGCACATCTAGGCAACGTGCTCACGCACACGTGCGCACGCGCGCGCGCGCGCGTGCACGCGCACGTGTGCACCCGCCCACGTGCACCCGCCGGCGCCGCACCCACGTCCACGCCCACGCCCATGCCCATGCCCATGCACGCGCATGCACGCACGCACACGCACGCGGAGGCACGCGCACGCACACGCACACGCACACGCACACGCACGCGCACACGCACACGCACACGCACACGCACACGTACACGTACACGTACACGCACACGCACACGCACGTGCACACACGCACGCATGTGCACACACGCAAGCACGACCCACGCGCCACGCGCACGCACTTGCACGCACGCTCACACGCACACACACTCATCAGGAGAGCAATTTCAAGAACCGACTTGTTACTTTGCTGTAGGCTCTTGAAGTGTTGTGCCATGGTCAGAGGGTGTGATTGGTACATGTGTCGGGCTGCTCAGCAATGAGGCAGCCAATCATGCAAGAATGGCCAGCTTCCAAGGAGGGCTGCATTCATTCTGACACTCTGCCACGGCTATGTACAAGTAGCACATGACAGGCTCCTGGCTCAAGAGCACTTTTCCATACTTTTTCCTATGGACTCATGTGAATTTCTTGAGACGCTTCCGACCCGAGGCCTCACTCAACCGCTGGCCGGTGGTGCGCTAAAGCAATGACGTGGTGGCCAAAATGTGTGTGCTTCATCTTGCGGTGTCCTGGTGTGCGCTGCTTTTGTGCTTCTCAGCCTTTGTGGAGCCGTGCAACTGTGCTGCTGCCGGACATCCTGAGTCAAGTACGGCGCTTTTCCCTCAATGGAATGACTGATGTACTATGCACATTACGTCACTTAACCGGTGCGCTTCTCAAGCTCTGGCAAGTCGCTACTCGCCGCGACTTCCCGCATCATCCTGAAGTAGTCTGGTTCTCATTTCCAGATAGCTCGTGCTTTGATTTATATAGTTCATCTCCACCATGAAATATCGCTTCAACTCTTGACGCATTCCGTTCGACAACGTTCCAGTCCTCAAGTTCTGATCGTATCTCGGAAGTCTTTTCTTGTGCCGCGTCTGCACTAGAGGGTGCGAGAGGGCCCAGTCATGGCGCATGTCCCTGGCGCTGACGCTCAGCCGACCGTTACAGCCGTGTGTGGGCAGACTGCGTCCGGCACTGTTGCGGCCAGCACTGTGTGTTTGGCCCAGCTATCGGTTCTGGGCATCGTGGCATCGCCACCTGAATCGCCTGAATGCTGCTGCCGTGGATGGAGATGTCCATCGAGCCGAGCGTGAGTTTGAGACCCTCATTTCTCAAGTACCTCGAGAAAAGTCCACAGTGGTCTACAACACGTTGCTCAAGGTAGGGCGGGCTAGTACATCGGGGCTGCAGCAGTTGTTCCGTTCGAATCTACTCCATGCAGCGAGGCCTTCGCGAACAATGGCTCTGCGCAGAGAGCTGTTTCGCTCTACGGACGAATGCGAGAACAAAGCATTCGTGTCAATGCCAGGATGAACAGTCGTGAAGTATGCTGCGCGGGCTGTGATTTGCTTGATTTACACGATTGCGGGAAACAGCAACCACGCGAGATGGCACACCTGTGACATACCACATTGTGGCGAGCCATGTTGCCCCAGAGGACCTATGGCAAAATCATTGAAGCTCACGCCAAAATCGGCGACCTGGAGTCTGCGATGGCATGGCTGTCCCGGCGGTCTCAGGACTTCAAGTCCGCTTCTTGGGCATCGCGAAAGTTTTTCTCTTTGCCCTGAAGCGAGCAGGTCCACCTCAATCGAATGCATTGAGGTAATGGGGTCCATTGCAGAAAGTTCTTGCGTTGGATGCGAGGATTGCGGATTTCAGCTTTGTTCAGTCGGACTTGATGTTCGTCGCTGCCTGTCACGATCTGTCATGTCACTTGCTTGACTGAGGATGCTGTCGCCCTCAACATGATCCTCGATGCTGCTGCGCAGGCATCCATCGGTAGACTCGAGACTGCCAAGCAGTTAAGCACTGCTAAGCACCAGAGTTGCCCGTCCAGAGCTCTGTATGACAGTGCAGCCGACATTCCGAGAAACCGGCAGAAAAGAGCTGCGCTCAGAGGCTGGCCTTGCGGAAGAGGCGGAGGCCAGGGACCGGTGCGGGTAGGTCCTGCGACAGTCTGTAGGATGAATTTGGTACATCATTGCTTGGCCATTCTAGCTGCTGCATCGCTCAAGCACCGTCGATCGTCTGCAGCAAAGCTTTTGTGACTTCACCCTGTACCTGCAAGATCCTGCAAGGTACTCTTCCTTTCCATCGAGCAGATGGGCTTTGCCACAACTCATTCGTTTGGCAGTGTCTTGCACGCCCTTGCAAAGGCCTGGAGCGCGCACTGTGGTAGCGACAGGCGTTGTTAGTTGTTTGCATGTCCTGGCTTGAAACAAAAGTCCCGTCGGTATACGGGCCTAGCTCAAACAGGATCGGAGTAGGACTTGAATAGGACTTCTGAGAAGTCAGATCGTTGTCCGGCTGCTGTGCCCGAAAGGCCTGGAAGCCCAGTCAAGCCATCACGTGGCTGGACCGCATGGCGGCTTTGCCGCAAGTTCGATGACCCGACGTAGACATTCTGAGCCTCCATGTTTGCTCTTCGTGGTACAACTTGTCGATGTGCAGCGCTTGGCACGGGCTATCGTGCTCGGCCACAGGACCGAGAGCAGGTGGAGCCCAACGCCATCTGCTTCGGTGCAGCCACTTGAGTGCAACTTTGGTGCGGTGCCAGTGATGTTTTGCTGTTGGCCCATCAACTTCGACCGGCGGCCAGAAGCCCACACAATCCCACGTATGTCACCAAACCGCATGCGTTTTCCGCTCAATCTGACAAAGTCTTGGGCACCATGCGTTCTTGGAAGTCGCGGTCACACCTGCCTGCCATCAGTTGCAATGGCGGTGCAAAATGTGCAAAATAGCTGCTACTTAGCTACTTGTTGCCTGATGTTCAAGGTGATCGACGCCTATGCGAAGTCTGGGCAGCCACAAGATGCGGTAAAGGTTTTGCAGGACATGCAAGCCCGCAAGCTTCAGCCAGACCTCGTAGCATTTTCCTCCATCGTGGACGCCTTCTCCAGGCTCGGAAAGGTGGGCCCGAGTTGTGGAATGAGTGTGGACAGTGTGGAGTGCTCGTGTGCCCCTACTGCGTTCCTCACTGACCTCACTGACCCCACTGACTCTCTCTCTCTCTCTCTCGCTCTCTCTCTCTCTCTCCCTCTCTCCCTCCCTCCTTCTCCTGAAAGGCAGCCGATGCAGCCTTGTGGTTGGAGAACGCTGAGAGTTGCAACTTGCATCCAAACATCATCGTCTACAACAGCATCATTTCGGCCTGCGCTCGCACGGGAAACCCCAAGCAGGCCATGCTTGGCATGGTGCACGAATAGTTTGAAGGGTTATCGGGGGCTGCGGCACTGTGTATATGGTGCAGGCCATCCGCTGGCTACAGAAGATGCAAGCGGCAAGTTTAAGGCCAGATCGTACTTCTTACGGTGGCATACTGGATGCGTTCTCCAAGAAGACTCTTGGGCACATAGCTGAGAGAGTGTTATTGGCCACTGACCACTGACCACTGTAGGCACTGGCTACTGCAGATGATGTCGTGACACTGGCACTGGTCTGACCGAGGAAAGGCGTCAAGTTGCAAGAGGTCACTCGTTGGTTCCACTGCATGGTGAATGACCGGCACTCGCCAGATGAAGCTGCGTTCTCGTGCATGCCGATTGGCTGGATGTAGTTGGAGCCCGCTCTTTAAATTTGGAATTCGCACGAATGGCAGCCGAACAGACCACACAGAGCATACATCCAAGCAAGACTGAACAGGTCTGAGCATTGGTACAAGTTGCATGCATGATCTTCGCGCTTAAAACCCCGCTGTGTCGACACTTTTCTACATCGCTTCGGTGCTCACATGCCCATGAGCCGAGGATCTTCTGCTGCGCAAGGGCGCGCCGCCCGGAAGAAGCAGAGGCTCGACAACTCGATGTAGAGCAGAGACGGAATGCAGCGGTGAGTTATTTCGAATTCGGCTGAAATCTGGTAGGCTTGGCTTCAGCGCCTGCGCCAGTCGGAGCTGAAACCCGATTCCAGGCCAGGCACTTTCGGCAAATGCACGTAGGTTGAACCGGGAGGGGTAAAAGCTTGCAGGCGAGAGGGATTCTGACATCGTGCCGTTGAGGTCCTTCAATGGCTTGATTGCTGCTGCGGGCCAGTCTGGTCAGCTGGACTTGGCAGCGCACTTCCTGAAGCAGATGCAGAACAGCAATGTGCAGCCCAATGTTATGTCGCCACTTGGCTCTTTTTCCTTCATCGGCTTGGATCAGCCTTGAAGTTATGTAGCTTGTCCCAGTCAGGTACACCAATATCATCAGCGCCTGCGCCAAGACTTCTGCTTGCCATGCTGCCGTTGGCTGGCTGCAAGAGATGCGGGAGGTGGCGCTGCCCCCCAACCTCCTGTCGTACACCTGCGCGATTGAGGCCGACGCAAGGAGGGGGGGATGGAAGCTGCGCGGCTGAGCCTCCCAACAATGCCAGGCATGCTTGCGTGCCGGCCGAGCCGCCGACACTCAGGAAGCACAAGGGGCCCAGATGGGACATGGCCAAGGGCCTCAGTCCCAAGCGGCCCGGGCGCAAGCGCTGTCCCTGCTCCGGCGCATGCGCCAGGAAGGTGCTGGTTCCGCCAAAATCTTTGACAAATGACTTGCCACAGCAGACTTGACACACCCTGATGGCTTCCTTGAGGCATCCATGTAGATACAGTCCTTCTGGGCAAGCTGCGCCGGCTGGGCTCAGAGGCAGGGTCGCCAATCAGGGTGATCCATCAGTTTTTTTGTCATGTGGAGTTAGATATGACTTGCAGATCGCCGTACTTCCAGCAGCTCAGGACTTGCTTGCGACGACTTGAGGCAAAAGCCATTGGACCGGCAGCCAGTTTGGGCCAGTACGTCAAGGCTTGACATGGATTTGTCAAATGGCAGAAGGCGCACCGCCTGAGATCCGTCCCACCGCAGAGCCAGTGTGGTCTTTCCTTAGGGATGTCCAAAGCTACGCCACGCCCGGAGCAATGGCTGGGCAGAGTGGCGCTGCGTGCGGAGTCGGGATGCTGAGATTTTTCGGACGTGAGCTCGCGTGGAAGGTCGAGCTGGTCCGTGACGAGTTTCCTAGTTCCGACGCCAGTCTTACTGAGTCTTAATCCTGGATCCACCGTGGGAAGATGAAGACCCAGGCACACCCCCAGGATTCTGGAAGCAACTTCTCAAGTTATGCGGTAGTGAGCCTCCATGTTCGGAAGCGAGCATTACACGAATTGTCGGAAGGGAGAGACAGGTGGATCAGAACTGTTGCCCAAGCTGCTCGTTAGGCGATTGAATTCTGTTTCGTTCTGCTCGTATTCGTACCGGTTTAAACGGCCCATTAAATATTTGAAAGCGCCGGGAAGTTCCATAATACAGATGAGCAAAGCGGGTAGAGGCGGGGGCGGGGACACGACAATCCTAGAAGAATTCTTGAGACTTCAAGTACTTTGAACACGTTTATCAATTATGGATACCCCTGTGTTTAAGAAAATGCGCATGGCCTTAAAGACGACTTTCGCTACATCTCTCATGACATATTTCTTGTCCACTCCGACCAAACCTCCTCCGAGGAAGGGACTCTCTGAATATGATACTGATATTAGTTCATGAAATCTGACAAGATTTTGGCAAGGAATTTCATGAATTTTGTTCAATGAATTTTGATATTATTATTGCATGATCAGTTATTTCTTTCAGTAAATGAAATTCTTGGCGAAGTGCTTTTTTTCTGTTCTTGAAAATTCCTGGGAATTTCAAGAAAATGAGCCATGAAGATTTGGGGAATTTCACGAAGATGGCTCATGAATATTTCTGGAGTTTTCATGATAATGATCTGTGAGAATATGGAGATGATCCTTGAAAACTTTTACGAAATTTCCCGACAATTTTCGTATAGAGGAACTCGCGTGACAAATATAATGAAGCCCTTAGGTATCAAAGAGCATGAATTTCTTGACGTGATTGGAGACCCTCCAGGCCCTAAGGGTAATACAAGACCTGCTTCTTGAGGTACGGCAGCCGACGCGCTCACGAAGCCTCGGTGAGATAATTATTCTGGGAAGAATGGATGAGGGCTCCGGTTACACCAATAGGCAATCTCCTCGAATGGTCCTTGTAGATTGGGTGCCCGGACAGAGGTATCCAGTTCGGGGTGGTAAAAAAGAACTATCATTCTCAAGCGTTTTCCGGTATAAGTACGATCTAAGCGGCTATACATGAAGATGAAATTTCTTATGCTTTCGATTAATTGCACGCCTACTTGCACGCTTTGGAGGTGCATCTACTTACACGCCTTGGAGGTGTCGGGCCGTCCATTAAACGTGCTTGACTTTTGCCCCGGCGCTGCGTTATCTTGTTTCGGGCTCCACCGCTACGTAAACGCGCGCGGGGAATATTAATTATGCGGCTGGGCCATGCAACGGGACGCGCGCTATGGTGGTTGCTGCTTGTTATTACCTTTTTCACGCAGTTCTTTCTAGTGGTTATACATGATTACTTCTTCCAAAATCCTGTCTCAAAGTTAAGGTTAGTCGTGACGTGACAAAAGATCCTATCAAATCGTATTGAATGAGGGGGTATTTTGCCCAATGTCTAACATAAATGACAAGGAATTTATGACGCGTGCATTTGTATTCGAAATTTGGGCCCGTTGTCGATTAATATGAATACGAAGTGAATTCACTGAATTATTTATCAACCTGTGCATGAAATTACGTAATTCAGGAATGAACGAAGCTATAGCGTACGAACCAAATCCCTTATGTTATTAGTGTTTTTTGGGGGGTTTTGTTTGTACCACTCTTACGTAGAGAATGCAATGAACTAATTTACAAATGAAGTGAATATATGAACAGAGTGCGTGAAATTAGTGAACCCTAAACCCTAAACCCTGTACCCTACACCCTACACCCTTCACCCTACACCCTAAACCCGAAACCCAAACCCGATTTAAAAGGCTTCAGCTGCAGATTGCAGAGTATAGGGAATAGGCTTCAGGATGTGAGGTATAAAGTGTCACCGTACATTTGACGCTGGATCTTTTAACCGCCGATGATTTTAAGAGTTCAGGATTTCGGGTTTGTTGTTTTGATCTCAAACCCCAAGTCCCAGGCCTGCAAACCGCGGACCTCCATATCCCCAAACCCCCAACTGCTAACCTCAACCCCTACATCCTAATCAAACCGCAAAGCCACACGCCCAAATCTTTATTGCCCCATCCGAAGCAAGCCTAAACCTTAGCCTTACACCCTACCCGCTGGACCCTAAACAGGGGTGTTCATGATAGGCTTTCCCTTCCTTTAGAACCAGCATGCGCGCTTGTGCTTGCCCAGAGTAGGCCCTAAACCTTAAAACCGGCCCAGAGTAGCCCAGATTAGGCCTTAAACCCTGAAGCCAGCCCAGAGTAGGCCCTAAAACCAGCCCTGATGGCCATGAACCCTACAGGGCCCAGACTAAGCCCTAAAACCAGCACACAGGAGGCCCAGAGCAAGCCATAAACCCTAAAACCAGCCCTAAAAAGGAAATAAACCCCAAAGCCAGCCCAGAGTAAGCCTTAACCCTAAAGCCAGCCCAGAGTAGGCCGTAAACCCTAAAGCCAGCCCAGACTAGGCCCTGAACCTGAAAGCCAGCCCAGAGTAGCCCAGAGCAGTCCCTAAACCCAAAAGCCAGCCAAGAGTAGGCCCTAAACCCTAAAGCCGCCAGGTGGTGCTGTTGTACCCTTGTTTAGAAGCGTGGTAAGTATACTTCGGAGCAGCTGGTCTTGGACAGCCCGGAGTAGCCCTTTCCCGGTGCTGGCCGCCGCTGCACATGTTTCTTGGCAAAAGCAAAGGAGATCCATGCTCGAAGCCCAAAATCGCATTCCGCAGGCCTCCACCTTGCCAAGTGAGCTGCGCCAACACTTTGAGGACATATCTACCAAGCTGGCATTGTCTTCAACCGAGACAAGCGAAGTCGAACAGCTGATTGATTTTCTTAACGAGCATGTCCGTCCCAGTCTTCCTGGTAAGTCCCTGCAATTCAATAGGTTCCAACTCGCCGGTTCTGTCGCATCGCGTTGTGCCATATATCCCCGCTACGATGTTGACATTTGTTGCCTGTGGGAAGCTTCGCGTGAGAAAGTTGAGAACGAGCACCTTCAAGATGCTATGCAAGTCGCTTTTGATGGGGCGCGGGAGGCACTGAAGCAGATCGGATTCCACCTGTTCTATAAGAACCGCATCGGTGGTGACAACACCTGCACATTCAAGTGGGGATTGCATGGACGCTGGAAGCATGTAGATGTGGATATTGTGATAGGTCAGCCACTTAATATATACCCGATGTCCCTGTACCATGTACTTGCGCCACAATACACGAAGTGGCAAACGTATTTGGGACCCATGCCACAGTTTCAGATGGGTAACGGCTACAGGGAGATAAGCACTACGAGCGGCTATCGAAGCACCCATGAGCGTTTCTCTGTCGCCATTGCATGCGAGGCTCGACAAAGTGATCTTATTGCTCAAGGGGCAATTCGAATATTGAAATATTGGCTGCTGTGTATTAAAGTGCAGGCTGGCGTTGGCCAATTGATGGACAGCCAGTACCTGTGGAGCAAGCTGTGCTCCAGTTGGATACGCATTTTCTCAAGCGAAGCCCATTCTGTGCCACGGGCCGAGGACATGATTGCTGGAATTGTCACCTGGAAGAGAGAGAGCGCAAAGTGCCTGGATTTGCATTGGCTTTGCTCGTGGAGGCTTTTTGTGAGGAGAGGTATTTCCCCAGCATCGCTGACTTGGTGCTCCACACGTGGACTTTCCTGGCGAATACGGACCCGGCAAATCGTTATGTTGTTCGAGCTCGTGGTGGCACTCCATACGTGGATGTCATGCACGATTACAAACGCTTTCCTGATTATAATCTTTGCATCATGCAGCCAGATAAGAATCAGAATGTACTCATAGATTTTGAGTGCACGCCTGACTTAGTTGAGTGCGCCCGACGCACCTTGGTACTGGTGGACCAGAGTGGTGATCAGCCTTTGAGAAACTTGTTTATCCAATGCCATTTGAATCCCATGTGGGCTCGACGCTTGGGTTTTGGCCACATGCCATGGACTCTTGCTCACACTGTGCTTCACACAGCGTCACGGAATGACATGCTGGCGTGGATCTGTGTATGTGGGAGGGAGCCCCCACTTCCAATCGATGAGGATGCCTGGAGAAAGTTCCTGCGTTGGTCCCGTGCTCGGCGAGTCGTTTCTGCTGCTATTAAGAGGAGACGGCAGCAGGATCCGCGCGGGCGTGATGTGGCTGATAAGGCGGATAGTCTGTGGATGGACTGGTGGCATAGCGAGTCCAGTCCAGGTCCATGGCCCAAACTCCTGCGTGAATGCACGGAAAACATGGCTCGCAATCATGCTGAACATTGGAAGAGGCCGTTGCCTAATGTGTTCGGGTGTAGTTGACATAACTTTGTTCTGATGCCGAACTCTAGACTCTAAGCGTGAGCGTACTTGTTACAGGGGTCCAATTTCGTTGGACATTGTTTTGAGACGTGACTCATCTATACACCTTAAAATTATTCCCCGTTCTCATTTGTACTCAACACCATATGAGTATTTTGGGTCTCGGCTTTAAATATCCTCCGGTTTGTTTTCGACGATTGCTTTTATTGAAGCCTTTCAAGAAGTTTGATCGAGTCGAGATCTCCCTAGCGTAGTAGAAGCCCTTGAATGATCGCCGTCTACGAGCTTAGTGGTGTTGTGCGGGCTCGTCATTTGCGATTTTGTGTGTCGGGTTGTAATATATTTGACTCTGATGAATATGATTCTATAATATTATATCTTCTCCATATTGGATCCCCGATATTATTCGTATATCCCCAAAAAAGGCTACGGGCTCGACCCCTATTTTCGCTCTGCGGCCGCCCTGTCGGATGCCCCGCCTCCTCTTCCGGTCGCTTTGGCTGCTTGTGAGGGCCTTGCAAGGGGATCCTGAAAATTCCGGGAATTTTAACGCTTATTGTCTAAAAATCCTGGGAATTTTGGGAATCACCCGGAGCTGAAAATTCCCGGAATTTTAGGAATCACCCGGATTGAGGTTTAGGCTTTCCGGATTGGATCTATGGTTCTAGCACAACAATGATGACGTGGGTGCCCCTTCACCTTCAGGGAAATCTTCAAGGAAATCTCTTGGTCCAGGGTAGTTCAGATGACGGTCGCCGCCCGCCAGCTGTTCAAGGGGGTTCGGCCTCACGATCACATATCAACAACAACAGAGTCACCATGTTCGCACATTCACTTCCACTTGGCGGTATGCAGTGTCGACGCTGGACACGCCTCATGAATTTTTCGGGATCCCCGGGTTCAGGGTTTAAGGGTTTTACGGTTGTAGGAGTTTGTCGGGTTTGGGGGTTTTGTTTTTTGCTTCTGTCGTAATGGTGTGGGTTTTGTCGGGCGTGGTGGGGGTGGGTGGTTTTGGGGTGCTGAGGGGCTGGGGTTGAGGGGCCAGGCTGGGGTTTTGGTTTGCTGCAATGGTTTGGGTTTTGTCCGGTTTGAGGGGCTAGGGCTGAGGGGTTGGGGTTTGAGGGGCTGAAGGGCTGAGGGGCTGAGGGCTTGAACCGCTGAGTTGAGCAGGGGTTGAAGAGGGGCTGAGAGGAGAGGGATTGAAGGAGGGGCTGTTCAGGGGCGGGGTTGCTGAAGGGAGGGATTGTTAAAGGGAAGGGCTATTGAAGGGGGTTGTTGAGGGTTGCGAGGGGGCTGTTCCGGATTGGGGCTGATCGGTTGGGGTTTTTGGGGGTTTTGTTTTTTTTTTTGTAATGGTTTGGGTTTTGTCGGGTATGGTGGGGGGGGTGGGTTTGGGATGTTGAGGGGTTGGGGTTGAGGGTCTATGGCTGAGGGGCTGGGATTGAAGGGGTTGAGGGGCTGAGGGCTTTCTCTTTTTTCTATTCAATACGTGGTGAT